>JADLZN010007077.1:0-105243 GCA_018155175.1 Sinocyclocheilus anophthalmus
AAAAAAAAGGAAAAGAAAAAAAGAAAAAGGAAAAAGAAAAGAAAAAAAAAAAAGGAAAAAAAAAAAGGAAGGAAGAAGACGAAATCGAAAACCTATGGGAATATCGGTTCATAGTTATATCTTGGCTTACCCAACTACCTGTTGAGTTTCTTTTGTGAACAGTAGTTAGCGCCCTTCAATTGTATTAGGTCTGTGGCACGGAGAAGAAAATCACACCGGTGAGTTTGGCAAGTGAGGAGGAAGTACGAGAAGGGAGGGATGGAGGGAAACAGGGGATTAGGCTACTAATACAAAACTGAATTAAAACCATTTAAGGAAACAAAACAGTTGCTAGAACACTACGTAATATCATATACAACCGCGAAGGCAAGCTGGTGATGGTTTTTATTATTAAAATAATGAAAAGAAGGTTAAACGTTAAAACAAAACAAAACAAAAGGGGCGGTCGTGAGGTCTACTAGCTGTAGGGGAAATAAAAACGGGAAAGTTAAAAAAAAAAAACAAAAAAAAAAAAAAAAAAAAAAAAAAAAAAAAAAAAAAAAAAAAAAAAACAAAAAAAAAAAAGGATTTAATTACATCTCAAATTTAATAAAAATAAATTTAGCTGAATTTGTACATTCGTGCTAAACAAATGTAAATAAATCCAATAAAATTAAAGAGCGGTAGAATAAAGTCAAAACAAAAAATAAACAATAACACAAGTAAAAAATTCAAAGTCGCGACGGTGGTTGGGGGGAGGGGACGGGCCAAAGCTCCTGAATCACAAAAGAGGGGGGGTTGATGGCATCAACGGAAACAGTCAGAAGAAGGGACACCAGGTCTTGTGTTTCGTTGACGGGGAGGATTAGAGAGAGCAGTAGGAGAGAAGAGAGAGAGGCGGGATAGAGAGAGAAGCGAGAGGAGAAGATAGAGAGAGAGAAGGACTTGTCAGTGGTGAGGAGATAAGAACGTGGTGAGGACTCGATCAGGAACACGCAGTGGTGTGCCTAAGTGGTTTAGAGCACAATTCATACGCCGTCATACTCAGACTTTGACATGTAGTAGTGTACGATGTGTAGTTCGGAGGAGATGTGGATTGTGTACAGCTAGCGTTGAGGGTTTAGTAAAGGGCTTAGCCTTTACTCTTAAGCGTATTGTTCAGTTTAGGTTGGTTACACGCGTTCTTTGTGTGTTTACAAAACAGGGTCTGTGAAGGGGGTGGGTTGATGTTGTACAGAATTTAAACTGGAAGAGTTCTGCTCACCTCCGGATGGGGGAGGGAGGGGTTCACGTGTTGCTAGTGAGACCAATGCAGGCCACAACAGGTGCAAGTGGAGCGACTTGCCTGCCTTGTGAGCATTGCATAGGGAAACTCTTTCGGTAGATAATGCTATCAAGTGCATGTCCCCACTACAAATTTCATTCATAATCAAAACAGCACATTACCTTCACACGGCAATGGTGGTGGATCGGTTTAGTTAGCTACGCCAGCCAGAATAACACCATTAATTTTACCGTAAAGGTTCACATGCGCGAATCAAAAATACCTGAAAAAGTACAATGATAACATAACACATAAGAAGGGCTTAAATTAAATTAGGTGAAAAGGAGGAGTCAAAAAGTATTGCTCAGATCACATCCCACAAGTGAGGAAGAAAAAAAAAAAAAAAGGGGGATAGAGTCTTAGCCCAGAGATCAGAAACGCCGAATTTATTCTCCGGTACCATTTATATGGGCTTGAGCACTTTGCGAATTGATATTTTACCCATCGGGAAAAAAGAGAAAGGCGTTGCGCATGTCAGGCACGACGTGCGTCTGTTTGAGAAAAGGCGTACCCTTCTCTAACAACAGAAAATTCGGATGAGATGTCTTCGCTAATGCTAACACGTCTTCACAGGGTTAGTTTCGTATCGTTACAGATTTTTTTAATTATTTAAACACATTATAGCACTGAAAAATTTCTACTACTTGTAGGAAGGCACATTAAAGCTATAGTTTTATCTGATTTTGATTACAGGGAAACTGGTCTGTATCTAAATAAGTTCACATAAAAATGAGCTGAACTGAGCGCATGTATTAAGGAAGTAGTAACATGTTTTCAAGATGAATGGAGGGGAGATGTCCTTAGAAAACGCATACAATGGATACATAGACACATTAATAAGAGGACTTACACCAGATCAGTGATATGAGGACAAAGGAAGAAGGCCATAAGGCATCGATCAGCATGTCACCTAAACATGTGCTGAAAAAAGGGGATTTCTTGAGCGCCCAAGGGATCAGAAAACCGAGTTATTCTGACAGGTACCAATTTTGATATGAGCGCTGCTAATCCGGAAATGAGGTCGTGTGCATGAAAAACCAGAAAATACGACACTGGTTGGGCTGACTTACCTAACTAACTAGACAAGAATGAAACGAAAAAATTTAATCAGAACAAGCTAGGACTTTCTTCGGCTTTCTAATTAAATCGGTAGTTTGCTATCGTACGATTTTTTTAAAACACAGTATTAGCACTGAAAACTTTCTAATGACTTTGTAGAAGGGCAGCATTTAAGCTATAGTTGTATGATGTTTGATCAGGTACTGGTATGCGCATGGAGAAGAAGTTGCTAACTTATGAAACAGACACATAAGGATGATTATTGGGTCTGCTTGCAAGCATTGTTTAAAACGACTCCACCGTTCTAATTTACTGCTCGTACTGCATAAAGTAGGAACTATTATTTTACTGGCCATGTGAATGCTGGGAGTTTTCTGACTAGCTTGTCAAGGTCTCTGGGGGTCAAATCAAGCGCTGCTGCAGGGATGCTTGGAAGGGACCCCCTCCTCTCTGTGGTTGCTGGAGGTATTATGGTTCTGTCTGCTGAGTTGTTAAGCAGGAAGTGTTGGCTCCCCCCTTCGTAGCTTCGTGCAACTGAGGGAGTTTTGCACTGCTGAGTGAGTATGCAGGAGTAGGGTGTCTCTCCCACTGCGTTTACTTTTGCAGCCTATAAGAGTACCTAAGTTCTCTTTGGACCATGTCAAGTTTGTATTGAGTGTTGTTCAGCTGCTGGATCAGAGTTTCTTGAAGTCTATCAATTTCCTCCTGAAACTCCATTCTGCTGGGGTCCTTGTGGCCTACTGCTGTGATCTGTTGCTTGAGATCATTTACCTCCTGTTTCAGACCCATAAGGTTGTGGGCCAGGAAGATGATGACCTTGGTGAGCTTTTTGTAGCCATAACTCTCGCTTGAGTCATGAGTCTGTAGTACTCTTCCCTCAGTGTCCATTTGCTTTCAGCTCAGTAGGTGGTCGTCAGCCCTGGGTAGGGGGTGTTCCTATTAGTCGTGTTAGCTTAGCCGCTTAAGGTGGTTTGTTTACAACATGGCCTCACCAGGTGACGCATGAACAGTGTGGAGTTAGCGCTTCCTGTGACAAGTTTTTGTCACGGTAACCAATGCATGCCAGAGCAATTAAAGCAGTTTAGTGTCTGCCAATTTTAAAAAGTTGCCCACAGTCACCCCCCACATAGAACACCGTGGTGCCTTTTCAGTCCTTCAAGAAATGTTGCATTAAATAAGCACTCATGTGACGTGCTTGTCTAATGAACAATAGCTTCTTGCACTTGTAACGAATAACACCAGACCTGGTTTAGTGAAGATTAAAATGGTTAACATTATATGTAAGGATGTGTGCCCAGACACCACCATGAAGCTAAAGTACAGTATTACGCCTTTAATTTCACGAGTAAACACAGTAATGACCACCAGGTTTCTAGGCTTGTATATATGCAGTCAAAGTGTAGATGAATTGCTTCAATCTAATTATAAACTATAATGCCTTTATGCTGTAGAAAGAGGAGCAAAACTCAAATCTACCTTGATATAACTGTACTGAGATTACTTCTTCAAAGAAACAATTTAAACAATACTGCAATTTTGTGATTTCTTCACTAAAGCATTTTATATTATGGTACAGTTTGGACATGCCGCGGAGCTGAGATTCAGACTTACGCTTTGTCAAGACAGATTTATGCTTAAATACTGAAATTAGGGTTTCTTTGCTACAATCAGATTAACCTTACACCGATGCCACTAAGCATGAAATACATAAAGACTCTCACAAATATAATAGCGGTACCAATTCAAACCCCCAATTTATCTGCATCTAAACAAACCAGCAAATAGGGACACAACAGCGCATCTCAAAACTAACGAAAACACTTTAGGTTGACAGTGTTTTAAAATCTCATACTTATTGTTTATCTGCCTGCGACTTCTACAACCAAACATCTTGTAGCGAATCAGTTCATGGGGAAATATGAATAATTAATCATAAATAGTTATAATTAATTATAAATATTTAGATACGCTGTAGATATTAGTGACCTCTCAGGGTCAACTGTCTGTCAGTTCTAAGAATGTTAATTTCCTGGTTACGGGAAATAACTTTCTTACTGTACAATCTACAAAAGCTTGTAGCATAAATCTAAATGACTAAGTGACTCCAGTTATGAGCAAACAAATGAACAACGTCAAGTGTGATACAAAAAAGACTTTATTAACTACATAAACACTTAAACTAGTCTAAACAGTAAAACTACATAAAACACTTAAAACTGGTCCAACATACACATAACACACCACGCACACCAAACAGTTGGTAATAGGAAAGATTAAAAGCTTAACGCAGTCTAGAGAGAAGAGAGATAAGAGAATATGAAATTATGGTAAAATTTGATATTCGGCAGATCTACAGCCTGAAGGAGACATGAGATTCTTAGTTCAAAAACACCTTTGTAAAAAGGTGCAAATGATACCTAAGTTTGAATACTTGCAATTCTCGTCTGTCTGAAAGAAAGGCTTGAAGCAGTCCAAAGGTTCAAGTTGATCTTTACTGAAGTTGGTTGATGAAAAATAACCAGTTTTGAGTCAGAGAATTGTTGAATGGAAAAAGTCCAAGGTCAAACGCCCTGGCACGTACTTAGGGCGGTTGCAGGTAAGCGAGTTCGATAGCTCATTCTTCAATCTTCAGAATTAAAGTCCGGATACAATGGACTAGTCTGTGGGTCATGAGAGTGTCTAAGAGTCGCCTTTAAAGTCCTGACGAAGATTCAAGCTTTCAAGAGGGGCTTCGTTCCTGTAGAAGACAGAAATGATTCCAAAGCGGGACCCATAAAGGTGCGGACATGGCAGGAGGGGTTTACGGACACTTTGTTCTCTAAGCATGGTATTTAAAAATTTTTGCAATGTAATTGCTTGGTGTTGATGCACAAACTAATAAAAGACTCTTAGAACACTAATATGTAGTAGGTGTAAACATACACTATACACTCTCAATTAGATCATCCGAATACGAATTAATAGAGACCAAACACGTTATATGTAAGGTTACATGAATGAGTGGTTCTATCATAAGCATGCGTAAACTAGTCTACAATACAACAGATAATATACAAAACAGCAATAATATACACAAAGGCCTGAAGAAAATGGGTGTTCATTCAAAGAAGGTTTTCCTATTAATTAATTAGAGAAGAGTCAATTTTTCACTGTGCACTGTGGATTTCCTACGGAAATTGTAGTGAGAGGGGTGACTCTCAACATGCCATTAGGTCGTAAAATGTATCTGGTGTCAGAGTTGCCATTGTAACCAGGGTCCTGGGCCCTGTTCACAGACAACTTGGCACCCAGTATGTTTATTGGATGAGGGGTCTGTGAACGTTTTGTTAATCTAATGAATAACTGATTTGTTAAATCAAATGAAAAATTGTGTGTTTGATTGGTCCAGACGCTACAGCACTATTGTACAAAATGTTGTAAATTCAAGGGGTTTTAGGCTGATGATTGAGTAAGGGCTACTATCTTTTAATCAAAACATAAAACATTATTTACCCCGTTTGTATCTGCGAGACGTCTGTTACACATTTTCCCTATGTGTTAACATCAGTAATTATGACAGTTGAATGTCAGAATTGTCTCTTGGTAATGTATTTTCCCCCCGCTCCAAAAATATGATTCGACTATCAGTTGACTGTCGGCAAGATTCGAAAATTCTGATTTGACTATGTAAATCCTTAGTCGGGGACACCCCTACACTCAATTACCAACTCAATGAATACCTTCAGACCATGGTAGCCAAATACAATACAACACGTCATCAGTCGTTGTATGACATCAAAGTACTGCAAGAGTTATAGAGAGCAGGGCAGACAGCTCCATGCTTTCAAATCACTCTTGTGGTACTTTGATGCAGTGTAAACAACCAACTCCTGTTTATTTTAGGCAATTTAGAAATCCTGTGCAGAACACGTCCCTGGGAAGTGGCACATCTGGTCCCCTTAAACTATATATTTTTTTACCTTCCGACTCACGTCTAATTGGTAAAGGAGGGTCCAACACGTACAAAATACACTGTACACACTATCAATAAAGATGCATGAACCATTAACACCACACATCTAGAAAACAGTAGTATTTTGTAACCACCCAGAGTTTGGGTACTGTGTTTTTTGGTGTAATGCCACTACCATTCACTAGGGGGCTCTAGGTGACATTCTCTCTTGTATATAGCCAGGTAAGGGGGAGAAGAAGTCAGTATTGTTTGGTAAAGGGGAAGCACGCTCTGCTTCCCAATGTGCATACTATCCACTAGTGATGCAAAATACGGTTCTTTTCCGCGAACCGGTTCTTTTCAAAATTCAAAATTCAAAAAAGCGATTCATCGGTTCCTGGTGTCATCAAGCAATGATGTCACTACGCATTTCTTTTCTAACAACTCAGTGCCATGTTGTATCAATGAATAAAGTAATTTGTGTCAACACATATTGAAACATTCAAATAAAAATGTATTTGTGTGAATGCACATAGCTGATTATTGCCTTTCTTTCACTTAAGTTAATGGTGTTAGTGGTCAGTTTCATTCACAGATCCTTTATGTCAGATACAACCGACCAGTATTGACTAACCTACAACTTAGATAAGATTCCTAAAAGTTTCACACCTACAGTGCACACACACAACAGCACAAACGTGGATATGTTCTACATGTCTAAAGTATAATGAAAGAATAAACCTGTCTTATAAACTCCTTGATTTCGCTTAAACAACAAATCCAGAGCTTTTTAATAAAACGATTCATAAGAATCTCCAGTAGCCTATGTTTTGTTTGTTATAAAGAAACTTTACGTATCAGGCTCAGTCAAGTCCTCAGTGATACACACGCAGTGCAACTCACTCGTCAGAATCCTCGGCAAACTTCGACAGTTGGTTAAACCAGCTCATTCGGTTCTTTTTGAGTCCTCGGTTATCCTCGGCAAACTTCGACAGTTGGTTAAACTGGCTCATTCGGTTCTTTGAGTCAGATGTGCTACTTCGGCTGTGCGTCCTGCATCATCAACCTGGAACTAAAGTTTGATTCAGTTAGATTTGATGAACCGGCTCAACCGGTTACTACCTGAGAACCGGACACCACCATCAAAGAAGAACGATTTGTTCGCTCAAGAATCAAACATAATCTATCTATGGTTTTTGTTTGTGTCTGTGTTATCGGTGGTATTGCCCTAAATAGTATTGAAAATTACTAATAACACATAGAATTTAGGATGGACAATACGGCTGAACGATTTTGAAAAATAATTAATTGCGATTTTTTTTCCAATATTCGCATTGAGATTTTAATATGCAATTATTTGTGTTTAAAGGTCTTTAGTTTGTATTATTCAACAAAGACAAGCAATAAATCATTGAATAGTATGACCAACACAATATTAGATAAATTAAACATAAATGCTCTTTTCTGTAGGCCAGGCCTACTGTATATGTTACAATGAAATTAGGTGATACATGAATTGATATGAATGACATTTTTAACAACTACAAACTATAGCATACTGACTGACTTGACGTTGACTTCCAGCCATTGCAAAGCATTGATTTTATGTCAATAATTCTTCAGTCCAACAAAAGTCAGTAAGAAATCACACAAAATAAAGTATGATTGCCAGAAATATATAAAAAAAAAATCGTGCTTTTACCATCCGATCCAGTATTTAGGTGAATGAAAAGTCACTGTAATTAAACATATGAGGGGACGCCTAGTAGCATGTGGATTGCCTTTTTAAACACTGACGTAACTTGGAATGACTTTATAAATACTATATATACAGTGGGTATGGAAAGTTTTCAGACCCCCTTAAATTTTTCACTCATTTTTTTTTATATTGCAGCCATTTGCTAAAATTATTTCAGTTATTTTTTTTTCCTCATTAATGAACACACAGCACCCCATATTGACAGAATAAACACAGAATTGTTGACATTTTTGCCAGATTTATTAAAAAAGAAAAACTGAAAAAAAAAAACTGGTCCTAAGTATTCAGACCCTTTGCACAGTATTTAGTAGAAGCACCCTTTTGAACTAATACAGCCATGAGTCTTTTTGGGAAAGATGCAACAAAGTTTTTCACACCTGGATTTGGGGATTCTCTGCCATTCCTCCTTGCAGATCCTTCCAGTTCTGTTAGGTTGGATGGTAAACGTTGGTGGTCAGCCATTTTTAGGTTTCTCCAGAGATGCTCAATTGGGTTAAGTCAGGGCTGTGGCTGGGCCATTCAAGAACAGTCACAAGAGTTGTTGTGAAGCCACTCCTTCGCTATTTTAGCTGTGTGCTTAGGGTCATTGTCCCTTGTTGGAAGTAAACCTTCGGCCCAGTCTGAGGCCTGAGCAACTCTGGAGAAGGTCTCCGTCCAGGGATATCCTCTGTACTTGGCCCCGCCATTCATCCTTACGCTCGATTGATTAACAGTAGTCCCGTCCCTGGCAGCTTGAAAAACACCACCCACAGCTATGATGCTGCCACCTACCATGCCTTTCACTGTTGGGACTGATAGTAGAAGGTGAGGAGCAGTGCATGCCGTTTTCTCCACACCATACAGCCTTAGAATTAAGGCCAAAAAGACCAGTCTCATCAGACCAGAGAATCTTATTTCTCAACATCTACAACTCCATGGGGCTTTCATGTGTCTTGCACTGAGGAGAGGCTTCAGTCGGGCCACTCTGCCATAAAGCCCCGACTGGTGGAGGGATGCAGTGATGGTTGACTCTCTACAACTTTCTCCCATCTCCCGACTACATCTCTGGAGCTCAGCCACAGTGATCTTTGGGTTCCTCTTTACCTCTCTCACCAAGGCTCTTATCCCCCGATAGCTCAGTTTGGCCGGAAAGCCAGCTCTAGGAAGGGTTCTGGTCGTTCCAAACGTCTTCCATTTAAGGATTATGGAGGCGACTGTGCTCTTAGGAACTTTAAGTGCAGCAGAATTTTTTTTTGTACCCTTGGCCAGATCTGTGCCTTGCCACAATTCTGTCTATGAGCTCTTCAGGCAGTTCCTTTGACATCATGATTCTCATTTGCTCTGACATGCACTGTGAGCTGTAAGGTATTATATAGACAAGTGTGTGGCTTTCCTAATCAAGTCCAAACAGTATAATCAAACACAGCTCGACTCAAATGAAGGTGTAGAACCATCTAAAGGGATGATCAGAAGAAATTGACAGCATCTGAGTTAAATATATGAGTGTCACAGCTAAGGTTCTGAATACTTAGGACCATGTGATATTGCAGTTTTTCTTTTTTAATAAATTTGCAAAAACGTCAACAATTCTGTGTTTTTCTATCAATATGGTGTGCTGTGTGTACATTAATGAGGAAAAAAAATGAACTTAAATGCTTTTAGCAAATGGCTGCAATATAACAAAAAAATTTAAGGGGGTCTGAATACTTTCCGTACCCACTGTATAACCATACTATAGATATTATCTTATGGTTGGAGTCTTCAGTAATGAAATGCAACGTAACACTGTTACTCCGCTCTTGGATAAGCGTGACTAGGGTTGCCAGGTTTTCACAACAAAACCCCTCCAAAAAGGTGGAGCATTTTCAGTAAATTTCGGAAATATTCCAGAACTTTTGAAAACTTTCCAGGTATTTTTTTAGAAAGAATTTTTGTAAAGTTTCTGGAAATTTACCGGAAATCTTCCACCCCTTTGCAACCCTACCAAAACTAGCCCCAAATCGCGTTTCGAGGGGGGTCCACCGGTAAAAATTGCATTCTGGGTGGTAAAATACACATTTTTTGGAGGGGTTCCCCGGTAAGATTCGCACTCCAGCGGCTAAATAGCACATTTTTTCGAGGCAAACCGCGAACTTGGCAACAACTTGATGCTTCCTCTGAAGACTGCTTAGATGTGTTCGACTTGAAGCAGCGCTGCAAAGACCGATCGGTGTGTGACATCAAAGTACCGCGAGAGCTATAAGAGAGCGGACGTCTCCTTTTGCTTTCTCTCGCCGTACTTTGATGTCATACACCGATCGATCTTCAAGTCAAACACACCTCTCTCGCGTGTCACGTGACCGAGTGTAATCGCTGCCTCTGCGGTTGAAAAATCATATTTTTTTGTATTGCGATATTATCGCAAATGCAATTAATCGTTCAGCCCTAATGGATAGTATGCACATTGGGACGTAGGTATGGTTTTTCTTCCATGGTTCACACAAACTCTGCCTCTGTAGCTCAAGATTGAGAAACCTTCGGTTTTTCAAGACCTCAGTATGTAATGTGTTCTTGTTGTCTGTTCGTAATATTATGTTGTGGTTATGTTATGGGTAAGCTGTATTTTCTTTTCTTGTCTTATGGCTGCTGTTTGGTGTGCAAGTGGCGTGCTAATGATAGTTTATGTGTTGTTTGTAGAAGGACATTTTGTATAGCATCTGTCTTCATTCCTTCATTGTTGGAGGTTGATGCTAATGGTATAATTGGAACATGAGAGTTCTACAATCGGAGGTCAGTGGTATCAAGGCCTTAATTCATTGTTGTGGTGTTTGGACTTGGATTACCTGTTTGACTGCATCACATCAGTCCATGGACATTTCTTCAACTAGTCTTCATCTCAACGAACGGTACAACTCTAAGCTACAAATCATTGGGATTTTTCTATGGACAACATGGACAATGGACAGCTAAGGTTTTTCTTTTCCAACTTCATTGCCAAACAACAGTGACGATATTGCATTCATGTCTAATGAAATTGACTTGACATGTGGCCAAGTATGGTGACCCATACTCGGAATTAGTGCTCTGCATTTATACATCCAAAGGCCACACACAAGCAAGTTAGAAACACACACACCTGGGGAACAACCTTTGGGTTACGAGTCCGAGTTTCTAACCATTAGGCCACGACTTCCCACGTCTACATGGCTTTTCATATCACTGCTATGCTGATGACACTAAACTTTACCTCTCTTGTGGTTTCAACAAACCCATCACTTTATCAAAATTTCACCATCAAGTTAGGCTCATCAACCATAACTCCTTCAAAAACAGCTAGAAACCTTGGAGTTGTGATTGAGATCGCGGAATTTCTCAGACCACATCATTGCTAAAAATGCCAGTTCCTGGTCCTCATGGTCCTGCAGATTTTTTATACACATAGAAGGTCAGTCTCTTTCTCCTTCCCGAACATGACAACACAACTCACTTGTTCAGTCTTGTTCATCCGAGGAATCGGCTCTCCTATTGCAATGCTCTCTGGCAGGTCTTCCCCCAAGCCACTTATATCAAACCTTGCAATTAATCAAAATGCCGCTGCAAGATTAATCTTTAATGAGCCAAAAAGAATGCATGTCACACCTCTGTTCATCAATTTGCACTGGCTACCAAGCTGCTCACATTAAATTCAAGGCGTTAATATTTACAAAACCACCACTGGCTCTGCACCCATTTACCTAAATTCATTAATTCAGAGTTATGTACCCTCTAGAAGCTTGCTATTATTGTGCCATCTGAAAGAGGTACAAAATCACTTTCACTGACTTTTTCATTAACTGTTCCCTCCTGGTGGAATGACCTGCCCAAATCAATCAGTCCTTAACCATCTTCAAGAAACGACTAAAAACACATCTGTTCCACCTTGTAATGGACAAAACGTTACTTGTTTTTATTATTGTAGTTTCGCTCCACTTTTCTTGTTGGTTTCATAGTGGGATGTATTTGGGTCACATGTAGTACCACTAGGAGCAGCTTGAGGAACCATAGAGAAAGTCAGTTCGTTTGGTAGAGGGAAACCATTTGGTTGAACTCATGCTACCGACTTGCTCTTTGAAAGTCCTTGGTTGAGAACTCTTTGAGTTTCTGCTCAGCTGTGAGTATAGTTTGGTTTATTTACCTGACAATGTCTGTATATTGAAGTTACTGATGTCAGCCATTTGCTTTCTTTTAGAAAGGACTTTATTTATCTATGACTACACTTGTCTATTCTACAAATTATTGCTTCCTTTGTGTGTAATTGACTGGATAAATCTTAAATCACCTCTGGGTACGAGGTGTGGGTTCATCCAACGTGGCACACAGGACAGCAACACGCCGAATGCCAACGACACTGTGGGTTATAGGAATACTAACATTGCATCGCACTCAAATAACTTTTTGGATTAAAACGTCATCTCATCACTCATCAATTCTCGTACTTCAACTGTACATGGAATGATAAGTATATTTCGAGTTAAAAGAAAAAGTGCATTTAAATTGATTATGGTTTATTTGTTGGTTTTTGCACCTGTATGTGTATATATACACTTGTGGGAAGAATAAGTTAGGATACAAAGATCATTTGTGTTGTGAAGAGTATTTTAATCCGTACATGTTGAAAATCTGTTGAACCCCTCAGAGTAACAGCTTTAGAGAAACGAAGTGTTACAACCTTTATTTGACCCTCTAACTTAACACTTTCTATTCTATTTTAATTCTACTTCATCTATATTTATCTTCTATTTTTATTAAAAAAAAAAAAACACTAGCTTTCTATTTTTTCTATTCTATCTTGTTTTTCTTTGTGTGTGTGTATAATATATTCCGGTGCATCTCAATAAATTAGAATGTCGTGGAAAAGTTCATTTATTTCAGTAATTCAACTCCAATTGTGAAACTCGTGTATTAAATAAATTCAATGCACACAGAACGAAGTAGTTTAAGTCTTTGGTTCTTTTAATGTGATGATTTTGGCTCACATTTAACAAAAAAAAAACAATTCACTATCTCAACAAATTAGAATATGGTGACATGCCAATCATCTTATCAACTCAAAACACCTGCAAAGTTTTCCTGAGCCTTCAAAATGGTCTCTCAGTTTGGTTCACTAGGCTACACAATCATGGGGAAGACTGCTGATCTGACAGTTGTCCAGAAGACAATCATTGACACCTTTCACAAGGAGGATAAGCCACAAACATTCATTGCCAAAGATGAATGTTTTTGTTAAATGTGAGCCAAAATAAACAATTAAAAGAACCAAAGACTTCAACTACTTCAGTCTGTGTGCATTGAATTTATTTTATACACGAGTTTCACAATTTGAGTTGAATTATTGAGATGCACCTCGGTATGGTGTGTGTGTATACGTCTATATATAATTATATATATGATAATATTACATTACACACCGGCTATGTATACTGCGTTAGGCTAACCGAGACTTGTCATTTGCATTTAAATATTGTTGCTCTTTTGTTAGTTTTTACTTCTTTTATTGTCTCAACTTAAGTAAAAATTTTTAATACTATTTTAAGAAATTTTTCAATTGCCAAATATTGTATTTAATCACAATGTAAACAAGGAAGTTGCATTTTGAAATATGTAACTAAATATCGGGCTGGAACTAATGAAATATTTGGTATCAATTTCATCTATGATTATTTTGACAATTGAGTAAATCTGATATTTAGTAAAACACAAATAGACCTTAGTGAAACCGGCTGTTTAAAACCAGGTTAGTATGACGATTTATATAAAACTAACGATGAGCATAATAATTTACCAAATAAATCTCAAAACAAGTAATTACATGGTTAATGAAACTGTTTTAAAATACATAATGCCAAGATGCCTATGCATAATGTGGAAACAAACAACTAAGTACATAAGTATTGTAAACACAACCTGCAGAGGGTGCCAACGGACTGGTGAACGTTTAACTTTTACAAAGTGATAAAAATACATGTTAAATCAATCAATTTTAATATTTGGCAACATGCAAACTCGTAATCTTTTATTTTGAAATCGCGATGTACAATAAATGGCATATTTAAAAATATGATGTATTCTCCTGTGTTGGAAAAGGTTTGAACTGATTACGATAAATCTAGGCGATAAGTGCACAATGTTCCCAGAGAACGTAAAGTAATTCAAATTACAGGAATGCAGAGGAAGAGTTAGCCCGTTCGCACATACAGTCTTTAATGGTACATTACCGGTAAGTTACCAATGAGATCATGTGGAAACAGGACCTTTTCAAACATCCCGGTAAAATTTTGTCTGCAAGCCTATCACTCGTATGGGAGAGTGATTATTTGAGTGTTTACAAAGCTACGCTGTTTTGAGGCATTTTTCTAGTGTAAATTGCGCTAGATGGACCTTTGGGATCTAGCTTGGATCTTTGACTATGCGCCTAGCAGCTTTTGCGCGCTCTCCATTCATCAGGGCTGCGATCTCTGCAATGGGATACTATTCTGGCAGTCTCGTGTTATAAGTCCAAGTTTATTTGTACAGGGCTTTTCACGATACAAATCATTGCAAAGCAACTTTACAGCAAATTAAGTTTCTACAATAGCTCTTACATTTATAAGAGCAAAAAAATCTGATTGGCTAGTAATGTTAGTTTGGTTGAGAGTGAAAGCTGTGCTCCTCTCATACCATTGGTAGGCAAACTCATGGACTCGAAAGTGAAGTAAGTTTTTAAAAAAAAATTTTTTTTATTTTAATTAAGGCTATTTGTCCGCAGCCAAAACGCTGCACGGGACGGAGAAACTTTAAGCCCGGTCAATGGGATTTAACTACAATCATTTATCTCATATAGAAATATGCGTCCATATTATAAAAACATAAATTAATTATTTTTGACGAGGCTATTACAACAAAATGCTACAATGAAACGCTTTACTGCAGCGCAACTCAACCAAATGCATCTTATACGAGATAAGTAATATATACACGATATATATAAACCGGCTGAAATGTTTTGAAATTACTTGTACCCTACCTGATCGAAAAAATCCAGTCTTTTATTCTGCCTGTGTCAATTAGAGTCTTGTTAAAGTTTTAAATCCCTGCCGCCAAGATGCTACTCTGTTGGTCAAGGATTATGGAAAGTGAAACTAAAATCTATAGAGGTGGTTGGATTTATTCACGTACATTAAAATATTTATTTGAAGCTTCTTTCTTTTCAGATTCTTATTTACATCATTATCTTAATAGGCTGTATATTAACTTTGGGAGAAAATCAGTAGTTCTATGTGAAATCAGACATTTGAGCACCCCCATATAGCCAAAATGGCATGATCGTAACACCCCGTGAATATTCGACTGTGAGATTGGTATTCGAATCAGGCTCCTCCTATCGAAGCTTTGAATCTTCGACTATTCGGGGTAACCCCTAATTATTAGTTACGTTGCCCTTTCCGATCTTATCACAGACCATTCTCCCCTGAGTCCTAAAGTCACGCTACCACACAAATATGGTAGAACCATTACTTCTACAACAAAGACTGCTAGATCTGCTTAATTTTCATCTCTTTTAGAAGAAAACAAACACCACACCAGTGGCCTGTAGCACAAAGCGAGATGAACAAACTCAGAGTTGCAGAGTAAGTTTTCAGTTGACAAAACCCGATAAAGCCAAGCGGGTACCTGTACCATGAAGCCGGTTTAGCTGGCTAGCCAGGTAAGTTTCAGTTTAGTTTGTGCCATCTCTGGGTTTTAGGTACCATGAAAGTGGTTTGGCTTTTAGCAGTGTTCATCAAATAGGTAACTTCTGCTCCACAGCTAACATGCTCCAGGGCAGGTTATGTTCTGGTTTAGAGATCTCAAACTGAAATTGGACCAATCAGATGTGAGCAAAGTGTCTGACAAAATAAAGCCACTCCTCCAGTTTCTCTTACTCCAAATTAAAGGACGCTACATAGTAAAACATTTTTAAAGATAAAATCATCTTAAATTTAGAGATTATTATTTTTTATTATTAAAAAATGACAATGAACTTGACATTGGCAGGCGGCAGCCTATGACGTAAACGTATGAAAAGAGCACCTGCGGAATACATCATCCTCTTCTTTGTCTTCAGAGCCTTGTGTACGGAATATTGTTAATTTTGTCAGCTATTTTCAATTTAGTCTTAGTCCCGGGCTAAAATGTCCTTGTTGGTTTTTCTCATATTATTTAGTAAACCTTATCCTATTTAGTTTTAGTCAAGTTTTAGTCTACTAAAACTCTCAACATTTTAGTCTAGTTTTAGTCAATGAAAACTGGACATTTTAGCTATAAGATTATTATTAATTAACCGTACAGCAGTATTAATTTTGGCAGCCATTTTTATCTTAGTCTTACTCAAATGTACATTTTAATTATCATATTTAGACAAACTTGTCCTGTTTTTGTTTATTCAATGAAATGTATGAGCTTTTTAGTCAATTAAATATTAGTCACATTCTCGTCATGCAGTATAATGGTTAAACTGATAAAAATTATATTTTACTCAATTATAATCGTAATGATTGTTGTCATTTGAGAAATTTACTTTTGCATTTCAGGTGTTGCACTTTCTTTAGAAATCATATTTAGACCATTTTACAGCAGTTGTTTCACAAAATAGGTCTTGCCACTATTGGATGACCCACTTATCACACAAGAAAAAGGGTGTTGGAGTCTAAAGTCAAACTCAGAAGCATCCCGAACCCTTCTATGCATAATCAAATCAGTAGCCATAAGGAAGAGTGTTGAAATCGGGTAAAAGTCTGCGCTTATTATACACCACTTTGAACCTTTTCTCGACTGACTTGTTGTGCAACGTGAGATGCTTTTTATCCCTCACAATGTTTTCAGCATGAGCCAGGATGTATTGTGTATCGTCGTGAGACGTCACATAGCCATTAACCAGACCAATTAGGGAATCTAAGTGGATAGCTTGGGAATTTCTAGTGTTCAGTGTTATACCCTTAGCCTTCATGCACACTTTTCCTTTGGCAGTACGATATAGTCATAAGATTTAGGGTAGAACTCTGTGATGTAATCGTCTGCCCCTTTTTTGTCCATCAGCTCCCCCAAATGATACCCCAGAGGAGGCATCCAGTCGCCGTCCCTAGACACAAAAATGACGCTGTCGGTGTCCGAGTATAATACTCGGTCGCCGAGTTTGTCCATCAGGTCGTACAGCTCCAGCCGGGCGTGAGCAGTCATAAAGGCTCCTATAAACGCGTTAATGTTGCGCGTCTGACGAACATCCCCTTTGGGGGGGGGGTGATGCTGGACAAGCACTACGTCGTCTGAGACGAATGTGAAGTATTTCAGGGTATCGGTTTTACCAAAAATGATACTGGTGAATTCTTCAGGGTCTTTCACGAGGGTGGTTTGTACTAAATCCACCCTCATAGATAATATCCCCCATAAACTATTGTGCAATAGCTTGTTTATGGACCTCTGAGCGGGGTTGTGCCTGATCTTTTCGGGGTCGAGACAAATACCCTCTTTTTCATAATATTCGTGGATGTAAGACGCTTTGTCGGCATCCATGATCACATTTGAAGGATAGCCAGATGCTTGCTGCTTCAAACGTAAAAACTTCTTTACGTAATCGCAAAACAGCGTATCCGTCCTTTGCGGGAAATGCCAAACTTCATTGACCTTGGCCATGACGTAGCCCTTCTCGATTGCTTTTAAAAGTTAGATACTGACCCAACACCCCGAGAGAGCCCTCTCATCATCCGTGTGGTTACAGCTTGATGTCTGGTTTTCAGCGTGAGCGCAGGTCCGGCATAAATGGAACATGAGTTTTCCTCTGCATCTGTCACGCCTGTTTCACACATACTCCGTCTGCAGTGCGTGTGCATTGCGGTTTTTTTTACGCACCCATGTTAACGAATTAGAGCTTTCACACTGCACGCGGTTGCGTTCCGTCAGGTCATGTATGATGTTTCCAGGTGCGGTGCGTCTGCAGCAGTGCAGCGATCGTTTACGCACCGAGTCTATTTTTTGCTGTGCTGCACGCGCTGAATTAAAGTGACAGCGCATTGTTCGCGGTGATAATGAACATGGATTGACACAGAAATTTAATAATTGCATGATATATGCCTAATTAAAATGTAATATGTTATATAGTTCCTAAATGTGAAGAAAAAAATAATCAAATAAAAATATAGTCCCAAAAAATTGCAAAAGTACATTGATATAAAAAAAACAATTTTCACCCTCATGAAAACAATTACATATATATTGGGAGGAGGAGGGAGAGGGGAGCTGAGGGGGGGGGGGGGGAAAAAACTTTGGATCTCAGCCGAGCCATCACGTGACAGGCTAATTAACAGAAAAAGTGACATGGATGACACTCGTCTCATCGTGGAGGTGGAAAAATACCAAATACTTTATGACCCACAGAATGTCTTGTACAAAGATTTGAATGCCAAGGAAAAGGCATGGGAAGCAGTTTCCTCGGATGTTGGTGTCGATGGTAAGTTTTAAAATGTTTATTTTATGAAGTGACGTGTTTACATGTTTAAAACTTGGTTCAGCAGATAAGCCTAGACTATAACATTACGGTATATATTTATGTTGTTTAAACGGGGAAAAAGGTTATTGCTGTAGGGCCTCATATGTTGTTCGTGAATACTACTATTTAAAAATGTTGTGTTGGTCGTGAGTGACACTTTCATGCCATTCGCAGCTGTGTGTATTTACGTTTGCACATGAAATAGCCTGTTACATTATTATAATTTTTTTTTATAATTAGTACGTCATTTACGAAGGGCAGAATTTGCAGAAAATATGTACATATAGATGCAAAACTGAAAAAGTTTGTTTTAATTGTATTATTATAATTATGACATCATTATAAAGTCAGAGTGTAGCCTAAATAGCAATGTGTAATTATACATCTTCAGTACATAACTTTATAATTGAGAATATATAAAGTAAAATATTTAAAAATCCTGACTATATGAATGCATATCTGAATATATATTGTTTACATCGCAATGCTAATATGTAATTATTATTAGGCATAGCAATACATAGACATACTTATTAACATGTTAAATTGTGTAGAAAATCTTTTGTCACTACAGCCAGCCTTTTCTAAATTACTGGAAAAATATAACTTGGTGTAGACAAGTGAAGTTCTCTTACAGCAATTAATAAAGAACACCATCTGAATCGATAAATGTTTACATGATGTATAAGACCAGTAAAACAGTAAACTAGTGTACTCTTACATCAGCAAAAAAAAAGAGTCAAGATGTAGTTACATTCTGTTTATTTTTTTTATTTTTTATTTTCTCTTACTTTCAAACATTTACTAAAGTGTTTTTGTTTTATTTATTTTTTCACCAAAAAAAGTAACTATTTACAATTCAAATTGTCCTCTACATTCAATACAGTTGTACTTTCACATCGGTGGATAAGGTTAACAGATAGTCTTACATCATCTGTTCTTGCCAGGACACTCTGCTTTCTGGGGAGTTGAAAAATGTACAAAGTCTCTCCCGTACATCATAGGCTTCCCTGCATCCCCCATTGCCACCCATATGTCTCACATGTGGTAGCACTTCCCCTCTTTCTTCGGCCTCATCCAGCCACTTTTGGTTCTCGGAAGGATTCAGAAGGTAATTGTGGAGTATGCAGGTAGCAGTGACCACAGAATCAGCATTTGACGGCATCACATTCATCTTTGTGTGGAGTACCCTCCACCTGGATGACAAAATTCAAAAGGCACACTCGATAACCATCCGTGCCCGAGATAGTCTGTAGTTGAAAATGCGTCGCCATTGTGGAATTTGTTTTCCAGGAAATGGCCTCATTAAATTTATTTTCAGGGGAAATGCCGCATCTCCCACCATGGAGTACGGCATTGGGCCTTGCGCCCCAGACCCTGGCAAAGGGCAGTCTGCAGGCACAGACAACTTTTGGGCCACCATTGCTCGTCCAAGTACTGAACCACTGTAGACTCCTCCATCGCTTGATCTTCCAAAGTCTCCCACTTGTAGAAAAGTGAAACGGTATTCAGCATCAGCCAATGCTAGAAGGACAATTGAGAATGTCCCCTTGTAATTAAAGTACAAGCTCCCTGAATGTGCCGGTGAAACAATAGTTACATGTTTTCCATCGATTGCACCTATGCAATTTGGAAAATTCCATTTATCCCAAAATTTGCAGGCAATACTTTTCCACATTTCCTCAGTTGGTTTTGGGAACTGTGAGGCCATCATTTGCCGCTCAATTGCACTGCATGTCATGTGCACAGATTCAGCCACGGTGCTTATCCCGAGCCTATATTGGAATGCTAGGCTGCTGAAACTCTCCCCTGTGCCAAGGAATCTGTTAACAAAAGAAACTACAATGTATTACAATGTACAGTATATGCTATTTTTTCAGTGAATGAATGCAAGCGGAGATGGAGAGTCCTAAGAGATGGCTTTGTAAGGTGTAAAAAGCAAAAGAAAATGCCTAGTGGTTCTGCTGGTGGCACTCTGAAGGAGTGGAAATATGAACGAGTGATGTCTTTCCTTTTGCCACATATGCAGGTCAGAAGGTTAGTATCTTGCTAATGTTGACATTATAACCTACTAATTAGTTATTGGAAACAAGATTTTTTAGCACAATTTTGTATTAATGTTTTTGAAATTTTATAACCTTATGCTTTAAAAAAGCAAAGCTAATTTTGTATTACTTACATTAAATTGTAAATGTACAATAATAACACCTGCTATTATTTTAGTTCAAAAACCACTTTGAGGCTGGAAGATGAACCAGTTGATATGACTGTGGCTGAGGAGGATGTGGATCCTGAGATATGCCAGCTAAGCAGATCATACAGTCCCTTTACTGTTACACAAAGGTCTGCAACACCAGCACTGGAAAGTGAAATATCCAGAGTGCGGTCAATAAGGAACGACGCTCGACAGAGACAAAAAAGGAGAAGAGTTGAATCACCAAGTCCAATAGAACAACAGCTTCTGGAAATTATCACTCAACCAACAACTACAGCTCCACCTCATGTACCAAGACAGGAGGATGAAATGTACTACTTTGCCCTCAGTTTAGTACCTAAACTAAGCAGGCTTCATCCGAGGAACCAAAGTAGGGCACAAATCCATATCCTAAGCTACCTTGCAAATTTGGAGTTAGAAGAGGTCAATCAGCGACATCAAGCCACACAAGCCAGCCCTGTGTTCTCACATACCCAAGCAACAGGATTTCAGTCAATCCACCCCACCACATCCAGCCATGAAGTCCAGGCCCATCACCCACACCATTTGACACCCTACCATCAGCATGGAACTGAACATGACTCCCCTCCTGTTTATCATCACTTACCTTAGTTCAACAAAGTTCTTGTACACTACACTTATAGGTTTATTGTGAATTTTTAATAGGTTTGCATTTCTTTCATAATTTTAATTATGCCAATAAGTAATTACTTTGATATTCTTTTCAAGGTCTACAGTGTTGTTATTAATCCTACTCACAAGTAAATGTTTGATAGTAACAATTTTTGTATATATGTATATGTATATATATGTATATATAAATATTATGTGTATATATATGTATATATATAGATATGTGATATAATATATATCATATGTGTGTATAATATATTATATATATATCTATATATTATATATATGTGTGTTTATCTATATATATATATATGTGTGTTTGATATATATATATATATATAGACTATATATGTTGTAGTTATATATATATATATGTTGTGTATAAGATATATATATATATATATATGTGTGTATATCTATTTATATATGTGTTTTGGGGGGGGTGTTTAAGATAATATATATAGATGTGTGTATATATATGTATAGATATATGTGTTATATACTATATATATATATATATATATGTGTTTGGTATATATATTATAATCTATATGGGTGTATATTCTCGATAGATCTAGATATATATTATGTGTGTAATTATTATATACGTATATATATAGATTTATACTTTATTGTGTGTATATTATACTCGATATATTAATATATATAGTGTGTGTGTATCTATATAATCTATATATTAGTGTGTATATATATGTATATAATGTGTTTATATATGTATAGATATATATGGGTGTAATATATTGTATATATATATATGTTATATATATAAGGTGTTATATATGTGTGTACTATATATTATAATATGGTTAGATGATTATATATATGTGTATCTATGTGATCTATTAATATGTGTATATATGTGTATATATATATATGTGTGTATATATATATATATATGTGTATATATTATATATGTGTATTATATTATATATATATATGTCGTATATTATAATTATGTGTATATTATTATATATATATATCTAGTCTATATATATATATATGTCGATATATATATATATGTCTATAGATATTGTGTCTATATATATATTATGTGCTATATATTAGGGTATAAATGTGTAGAGATATATATATGGGTATCTCTTATATATACCTACTATATATATGTGTATATATAGATATATGTGTAATATAATAGAGTGTTATATATATATGGTGTCTAGTAGATAATTACTATATCATTAGCGATGGCGCCGACGGTGATGGCTGCCTCCGTGGCTTGCTCCGCAGTTGTTTTTATGTTTTTTTTAGTTTGTCCTGTCTTTAGTTATATCCTGCAATCAGTTTCACCAGAGACGAATTGCTGGACATTCGGAAGGACACACCACCCGATATTTCACCGGTTCTCGACTATTCTGATGTTTTGCTGGACATAGTATTTGGCGGAGCAGCGGCGCTGATCAAGCGCTTCAGGACGCGCAGACGGGGAAGCGAGCCGGCGCGCTCGTGAAGCTCAGACAGCGCGGACTCAGAACGCCGTTGCCAAGCATCCATATAGCGAATCTCCGCTCTCTACCCAACAAAAAAGACAAACTTCTTCTGCTCTCCCGGACAAAAAAGGATTTTTCAAACTCTGCTGCTCTGTGTTTCACGGAAACCTGGCTGAAAGACGCCATTCCGGACAGCGCGTTGAGTCTCCCGGGCTTTCAGCTGTTAAGAGCGGATCGCGACGCAGAATATACGGGGAAATCGCTCGGCGGCGGGACATGCTTTTACATCAAACGAAAGGTGGTGTACAGATGTAACAGTGTTAAAGAAGATGTGCTGTCCAGATCTAGAAGCGCTTTTCATTAACTGTAAGCAGTTCTATTCGCCGCGGGAGTTTTGCTAGTTCATTCTCGTCAGTGTCTACAGTCCTCCGCAAGCGCAAGTGAGCTCCGCTTTACAGAAACTCGCAGATCACAGAGACAGAACAACACCCGGACTCTGTTTTAATCATTCTCGGGGACTTTAATAAAGCCAATCTCTCCCGTGAACTGCCAAAATACAGACAGCACATCACATGTCCCACCAGAGACAGTAATATATTCGATCACTGTTACACCACAATAAAGAATGCATATCACACTGTTCCACGAGCAGCTTTGGGGCTCTCTGAGCACTGCTTGGTTCATCTTATACCGACCTACAGGCAGAAACTGAAATCAGCAAAACCTGCAATAAGGACTGTAAAAAGATGGACTAATAAAGCAGAGCAGGATTTACAAGCTTGTTTGACCTCACTGATTGGAGTGTTTTTGAAGCTGCTGCCACTGATCTGGACGAACTCACAGAGACTGTAATATCCTATATTAGTTTCTGTGAGGATATGTGCATTCCTGCCAGGACTCATTTAACCTACAACAACGACAAACAATTGTTCACTGCAAAACTCAGACAGCTCCTTCAGGCCAAAGAAGATGGTTACAGGAAGGGGGATAATGTCTTGTTTAAACAGGCTAAATACACACTGGAAATGGAGATCAGAGTGGCAAGAGGAATTATTCTGAAAAAATAAGAACTCAGTTCACTTCCAGCGACTCAGCATCAGTGTGGAAAAATCTGAAAGA
The DNA here is from genome assembly GCA_018155175.1 of Sinocyclocheilus anophthalmus. Classification (NCBI taxonomy): domain Eukaryota; kingdom Metazoa; phylum Chordata; class Actinopteri; order Cypriniformes; family Cyprinidae; genus Sinocyclocheilus; species Sinocyclocheilus anophthalmus. The sequence goes on from JADLZN010007077.1 coordinate 23,987, forward strand.
GATCACCAACTACAAGACACCATCCCCCAGCACTGCGGAGAATCAACACCTGGCAGACGATCGGAACGAGTTCTACTGCAGGTTTGAAAAAAACACCCCACACCCGCCCTGAACACCTCTCCACAAAACCATTCACACCTCCAGCAACCCCCCTTCCCCCACACCTGCAATTCAGATCAACGAAGACGAGGTGCGCCAGGTCTTCCGGAAGCAGAAGAGGAAAAAAGCACCAGACCCAGATTGTGTTACACCAGCCTGTCCGAAATCCTGTGCTGACCAGCTGGCCCACATCTTCACACAGATCTTCAACAGATCACTAGAGCTGTGCGAAATCCCCTCATGCTTCAAACGCTCCACCATCATCCCCGTCCCAAAGAAACCCAAATTACTGGACTTAATGACTACAAACCTGTGGCCCTAACGTCTGTGGTCATGAAGTCATTTGAAAAACTGGTGCTGGACCACCTGAAGGACATTACTGGACCCTTGCTGGATCCTTTTCAGTTTGCCTACAGAGCAAACAGGTTTGTGGACGATGCAGTAAACATGGGACGCATTATGTTCTGCAACATCTAGACAGACCAGGGACTTATGTGAGGATCCTGTTCGTGGACTTCAGTTCGGCCTTTAACACCATCATCCCAAACCTCCTCCTGCCCAAACTATCTCAGCTCTCCGAGCCCACCTCCGTCTGTCAGTGGATCAAAAGCTTCCTGACAGACAGACAGCAGCTAATAAAGCTGGGAAAATGCTCATCCAGCACCCGTACGATCAGCACTGTTGCTCCTCAGGGTTGTGTTCTCTCTCCACTGCTCTTCTCCTTGTACACCAACGACTGCACATCTAAAGAACCCTCTGTCAAGCTCCTGAAGTTCGCAGATGACACCACACTCATCGGCCTAATTCAAGACGGTGACGAGTCTGCTTACAGACAAGAGTTTGAGCAGCTGGCTGTCTGGTGCAGTCTCAACAACCTGGAGCTCAACACGCTCAAAACTGTTGAGATGACCGTGGACTTCAGGAGAATCCCCCTGCACTCCCCCCACTCACCATCATGGACAGCACGGTGACTGCCGTGGAGTCATTCAGGTTCCTGGGCACCACAACCTCTTCTCGGGACCTGAAGTGGGACAATCACATTGATCAATTGTGAAAAGGCCCAGCAGAGGTTGTACTTCCTTCGCCCGCTGAGGAAGTTCAACCTGCCACAGGAGCTGCTGAAACCGTTATACTCCGCCATCATTGAATCCATCCTATGCACTTCAGTAACTGTCTGGTTCAGCTCAGCAACCAAATCTGACCTCAGAAGACTACAAATGGTAGTCCGGACTGCTGAGCGAGTCACTGGCACAACCCTCCCCACTCTCCAAGAACTGTACTTATCCAGAGTGAGCAAAAGGGCTGGCAGAATCAATCTGGACCCCTCACATCCAGCACACTACCTCTTTGAACTGTTGCCATCTGGTCAAAGCTACAGAGCTCTGAGCACCAGAACGAACAGACACAGGAACAGTTTCTTCCCTCAGGCCATCAATCTCATGAACACTTGACAATAACTGAGGAACACACACTATTTATTCACTCATACATATTTTATCTAACACTCATACTGCAGCCTAAACCTCAATATTTGCACATACTATACAGTAATGTAACAAAAAAAAAAATATATTATATATATACCTTGTAATATACATGCACACACAATTGTCAATTATATGTTTTTATTCCTTATTTACTTGTTCTATTTTTCTATTTTTCATTATCTGTGTTTTTGTTCTGTCACTATCATTCTGTTACACTGTGGAAGCTTCTGTCACGAAAAACAAATTCCTCGTATGTGTAAATACCTGGCAATAAAGCTCATAAAGTCATTTGATCTGATTATATGTGTATAATATATATATATATATCTATATATATGTGAGACTATATATATATATACTATATATATGTGATATATATATATATATATATATATATTGTAGTGTATATTATATATATATATAATGTTGTAATATATTTAATATATATATGGTATTTATATATGTGGATATATTATATCATATGTGTATATATATATATATGTGTAGATATTATTATAGATGTTGTGGACTATATAGAGGTGGTGTATATTATATATATATATGTATGTATTCTATTATATTATATCTATACTATATATATGGGATATATATCGATATATATCTCTAATATATGTATATATATATATATAATGTGTATATATAGATATATATATGGTATATATATATATATATATCTAGATAGTGTCTCTCTATATATGTGTATATATATATAGGTGTATATATATATATATATGTGTTAATGGTATATATTATATATAGATATTTATCTATATTATATTATAATATATAGGTGCGGTGTGTATATATATAGATATAGTGTGTTTTGGTTTATTTGGTTTGTACTAATATATATGTGGTATGTATATGTATATATATTGTGTATGTATATATGTAATATATTGTATGATATGTGTGTAATATGTGTGTTATCTATATGTCATAGTATATCTATAATATATCTATATCGATTGTGTGTATATATGTGTGTTAGAATGTATATATAATATATATAGCTATGTGTGTAATATTATATGTGTATATATATATTATATATATTATATAATATATATATATATATATAACCATTTTATATATATATATATGGTGTTATATATATATATGTGTTATATTATATATATAATATATTTACTATAATATTTTTAATAAATATATATATATATATATTATATATAAATATTATATAAATATATATATATATATATATATATGTGTGTATATATATATATGTGTATATATATATTATATGTGTATATATATCATATCTATCATTAAGATGGCGCCGACATTGATGGCGGCCTCCGTGGCGTGCTCCGCAGTTGTTATTATGTTTTTGTTAGTTTGTCCTGTCCTTAGTTATATCCCTGCAATCAGTTTCAACAGAGACAAACTGCTGGACATTCGGAAGTACACACCAACCGATATTTCACCAGTTTTCAATTATTCTGATGTTTTGCTGGACATTGTTGTCGGGGGAGCTGTGGGGCTGATCAAACGCTTCAGGACGCGCAGACGGGGGAAGCGAGCCGGCGCGCTCGTGAAGCTCAGACAGCGCGGATTCAGGACGCCGTTGCCAAGCATCCATCTGCCGAACCTCCGCTCTCTACCCAACAAAAAACGGACGAACTCCTTCTGCTCTACCAGACAAATAAGGATTTTTCACACTCTGCTACTCTGTGTTTCACAGAAACCTGGCTGAAAGACGCCATCCCGGACAGCGCGCTGAGTCTCCCGGGCTTTCAGCTGTTCAGAGCAGATCGCGGCGCAGAATCACGGCGAAATAACCGGCGGCAGGGACATTGCTTTTAACATAAATGAGAGGGGTGGTGTACAGATGTAACTGTGTTAAAGAAGATGTGCTGTTCAGATCTAGAAGTGCTCTTCATTAATTGCAAGCCGTTCTATTCGCCGCGGGAGTTTTGCTCGTTCATTCTCGTCAGTGTCTACATCCCTCCGCAAGCGCACGTGAGCTCAGCTTTACAACAACTCGCTGATCTGATCACAGACACAGAACAACAACACCCGGACTCTGTTTTAATCAATCTCGGGGACTTTAATAAAGCAAATCTATCCCGTGAACTGCCAAAATACAGACAAAATGTTACATGTCCCACCAGAGACCGTAATATACTGGACCACTGTTATACCACAATAAAGGATGCATATAACTCCGTCCCCAGAGCAGCTTTAGGACTCTCTGACCACTGCCTGGTTCATCTTATACCGACCTACAGGCAGAAACTGAAATCAGCTAAACCTGTATTAAGGACTGTAAAAAGATGGACTAATGAAGCAGAGCAGGATTTACAAGCTTGTTTTGACCTCACTGATTGGAGCATTTTTGAAGCTGCTGCCACCGATCTGGACGAGCTCACAGAGACTGTAAATTCATATATCAATTTCTGTGAGGATATATGCATTCCTACCATGACTTATTTAACATACAACAATGATAAGCCATGGTTCACAGCAAAACTCAGACAGCTCCGTCAGGCAAAAGAAGATGCTTACAGGAAGGGGGAGAATGTCTTGTATAAACAGGCTAAATACACACTGGAAAAGGAGATCAGAGTGGCAAAGAGGAATTATTCAGAAAAAATAAGGATTAAATTCTCTTCCAGTGACTCGGCATCAGTGTGGAAAAGTCTAAAAGAAATCACCAACTACAAGACACCATCCCCCAGAACAGTGGAGAATCAACAACTGGCAGACGAACTGAACAAATTTTACTGCAGGTTTGAAAAAACACCCCACAACCGCCCTGAACACCTCTCCACACAACCATTCACACATCCAGCAACCCCCCTCTCCCCCCACACCTGCAATTCAGATCAGCGAAGACGAGGTGCGCAAGGTCTTCCGGAAGCAGAAAAGGAAAAAAACACCAGGCCCAGACTGTGTTACACCAACCTGCCTGAAATCCTGTGCTGACCAGCTGGCACCCATCTTCACACAGATCTTCAACAGATCACTGGAGCTGTGCGAAGTCCCTTCATGCTTCAAACGCTACACCATCATCCCGTCCCAAAGAAACCCAAAATTATTGGACTTAACGACTACAGACCTGTCGCTCTCACTTCTGTGGTCATGAAGTCACTTGAGAGAATGGTGCTGGCCCACCTGTAGGACATCACTGGACCCTTGCTGGATTCTCTTCAGTTTGCCTACAGAGCAAACAGGTCTGTGGACGATGCAGTAAACATGGGACTGCATTATGTTCTGCAACATCTAGACAGACCAGGGACTTATGTGTGGATCCTGTTCGTGGACTTCAGCTCGGCCTTAACACTATCATCCCAAACTCCTCCTGCCAAAACTATCTCAGCTCTCCGTGCCCACCTCGTCTGTCAGTGGATCAACAGCTTCCAGACAGACAGACAGCAGCTAGTGAGGCTGGGAAAATACACNTTGGAACGACATGAGGGTTAGTAAATGATGACAGAATTTTTCTTTTTGGTGAACTATCCCTTTAAGTCTTGTCCTATGTAACACCGGGGGTAATTACCATACCTTCAATTAAGGGTTCTCCACCCCAAAATTGAAAATTTTGTCGTTATCACTTCCCCCATGTCATTCGAACGCCATCCTTCTATTTTAGTGGATTTTCATGAAAAAAAGTTAGTTCATTACAATTGCCCGTGCTGATTTCTTCCTCCGTGGCGTTCTCTGCAGTTGTTTTTATGTTTTTGTTAGTTTGTCCTGTCTTTAGTTATATCCCTGCAATCAGTTTCACCAGAGACGAATTGCTGGACATTCGGAAGTACACACCACCCGATATTTCACCGGTTTTCGACTATTCGGATGTTTTGCTGGACATTGTTGTCGGGGGAGCTGTGGCGCTGATCAAGCGCTTCAGGACGCGCAGACGGGGGAAGCGAGCCGGCGCGCTCGTGAAGCTCAGACAGCGCGGATTCAGAACACCGTTGCTTAGCATCCATCTGGCGAACCTCCGCTCTCTACCCAACAAAATGGATGAACTTCTTCTGCTCTCCCGGACAAACAAGTATTTTTTAAACTCTGCTGCTCTGTGTTTCACGGAAACCTGGCTGAAAGACGCCATTCCGGACAGCGCGTTGAGTCTCCCGGGCTTTCAGCTGTTCAGAGCAGATCGCGACGCAGAATCAACAGGGAAATCACGCGGTGGCGGGACATGCTTTTACATCAATGAGAGGTGGTGTACAGATGTAACTGTGTTAAAGAAGATGTGCTGTTCAGATCTAGAAGTGCTCTTCATTAACTGTAAGCCGTTCTACTCGCCGCGGGAGTTTTGCTCGTTCATTCTCGTCAGTGTGTACATTCCTCCGCAAGCGCACGTGAGCTCAGCTTTACAGAAACTAGCTGATCTGATCACAGAGACAGAGCAATAACACCCGGACTCTGTTTTAATCATTCTCGGGGACTTTAATAAAGCAAATCTCTACCGTGAACTGCCAAAATACAGACAGCACATCACATGTCCCACCAGAGACAGTAATATATTGGATCACTGTAACACCACAATAAAGAATGCATATCACTCTGTCCCACGAGCAGCTTTGGGGCTCTCTGATCACTGCTTGGTTCATCTTATTACCGAACCTACAGGCAGAAACTGAAATCAGCTAAACCTGTATTAAGACTGTAAAAAGATGGACTAATGAAGCCGAGCGGGATCTAAAAGCCTGTTTTGACCTCACTGATTGGAGCGTCTTTGAAGCTGCTGCCACCGATCTGGACGAGCTCACAGAGACTGTAACATCTTATATCAGTTTCTGTGAAGACATGTGCATTCCTACCAGGACTCACTTAACTTACAACAATGACAAACCATGGTTCACTGCAAAACTCAGACAGCTCCGTCAGGCCAAAGAAGATGCTCACAGGAAGGGATAATGTCTTGTATAAACAGGCTAAATACACACTGGAAAAGGAGATCAGAGTGGCAAAGAGGAATTATTCAGAAAAAAATAAGGATTAAATTCTCTTCCAGTGACTCGGCATAAGTGTGGAAAAGTCTAAAAGAAATCACCAACTACAAGACACCATCCCCCAGCACTGCGGAGAATCAACACCTGGCAGACGATCTGAACGAGTTCTACTGCAGGTTTGAAAAGACACCCCACACCCGCCCTGAACACCTCTCCACACAACCATTCACACCTCCAGCAACCCCCCTCTCCCCCACACCTGCAATTCAGATCAGCGAAGACGAGGTGTGCCAGGTCTTCCGGAAGCAGTAAAGGAAAAAAGCACCAGGCCCAGATTTTGTTACACCAGTCTGTCTGAAATCCTTTGCTGACCAGCTGGCCCCCATCTTCAGATCAGATCACTGGAGCTGTGCGAAGTCCCTTCATGCTTCAAACACTCCACCATCATCCCCGTCCCAAAGAAACCCAAAATTACTGGACTTAATGACTACAGGCCTGTGGCTCTAACGTCTGTGGTCATGAAGTCTTTTGAAAGACTGGTGCTGGCCCACCTGAAGGACATCACTGGACCCTTGCTGGATCCTCTTCAGTTTGCCTACATGAGCAAACAGGTCTGTGGACGATGCATTTAACATGGGACTGCATTATGTTCTGCACCATCTAGACAGACCAGGGACTTATGTGAGGATCCTGTTCGTGGACTTCAGCTCGGCCTTTACCACCATCTATCCCAACCTCCTCCTGCCCAAACTAACTCAGCTCTCCGTGCCCACCTCCGTCTGTCAGTGGATCAACAGCTTCCTGACAGACAGGCAGCAGCTAGTGAGGCTGGGAAAATACACATCCAGCACCCGTACGATCAGCACTGGAGCTCCTCAGGGTTGTGTTCTCTCTCCACTGCTCTTCTCCCTGTACACCAACGACTGCACATCTAAAGACCCCTCTGTCAAACTCCTAAAGTTTGCAGACGACACCACACTAATCGGCCTCATTCAGGACGGTGACGAGTCTGCTTACAGACAGGAGGTTAAAGAGCTGGTTGTCTGGTGCAGTCTTAACAACCTGGCGCTCAACACGCTAAACTGTTGAGATGACCGTGGACTTCAGGAGAACCCCCTCTGCACTCCCCCCACTCACCATCATGGACAGCACTGTGACTGCAGTGGAGTCATTCAGGTTCCTGGGCACCACAATCTCTCAGGACCTGAAGTGGGACACTCACATTGACTCCATTGTGAAAAAGGCCCAGCAGGAGGTTGTACTTCCTTCGCCAGCTGAGGAAGTTCAACCTGCCACAGGAGCTGCTGAAACAGTTCTACTCCGCCATTATTGAATCTGTCCTCTGCACTTCAATAACTGTCCGGTTCAGCTCAGCTACCAAATCTGACCTCAGAGACGTCAGAGGGTAGTCCGGACTGCTGAGCGAACCATTGGTACAACCCTCCCTTCTCTCCAGAACCCCCTTGTTTTTTAAAAAAAAAAAAAAAACAAAAAAACAAACTCCCCCCCCCTCCCCCCCCTTCCAGAGTGAGCACAAGGGCTGGCAGAATCACTCTGGACCCCTCACATCCAGCACACTCCCTCTTTGAACTGTTGCCATCTGGTCGACGCTACAGAGCTCTGAGCACCAGAACGACCAGACACAGGAACAGTTTCTTCCCTCAGGCCATCCATCTCATGAACACTTGACAATAACTGTGGAACACACACTATTTATTCACTCATACACTTATTTATCTAACACACATTCTCAGTCTACATTTCAATTTGCACATTATATACAACTGTCTATTGTTGTATACCTGTACATACAATTGCCGATTTGTATATTTTTTATTCCTTATTTACTTGTTCTATTTTTCTATATTTTATTATCTGTGTTTTTGTTCTGTCACTCTCATTCTGTTACACTGTGGAGCTTCTGTCATGAAAACAAATTCCTCGTATGTGTAAACATACCTGGCAATAAAAACTCATTCTGATTCTGATTCTGATTCTGAAATGTATTACTTTTATTACCAAGTAAAACCCTATAGGTTACTGTGCTTAAGTGACTATAATTGGATTATTCATTCATATGTGTTTACAATTGAACAGTAAGCATGCTTTTAGCATAAAGTACTTGAAGTGCTATATTTTGAATGTGGAAAAAGTGCTACTAATCATAGTAATAGTGTACTTGATTGTACTATTTAAAGACACCATAAGCATGTAGTTAAGTATATTCAATTCAAGTTTATTTGTACAGCGCTTTTCACGATACAAATCATTGCAAAGCAACTTTACAGTAGTATATCTGTCACGAATCAGGCCTCTGTGGCTCTCTCCGACGGCCTCCGGAGGGCACCCTCTCCCGAGTACTAATGTTCATGGACTACATTTCCCAGACACCCCGTACCTGGGACTGATTACGGCACAGGTGTTCCCCCTTAGCTTCCCTATTTAAGCAGCTCCCAGTCTCTCTATGTTTGCGAAGTCTTGTATTGCCCCGGTTACATTTCTGAGCGTTTATCCCCTATCTTGTCGTCTCTTGTGTATTACCTCGGACTGTTCTTACTAGTGTGATTCTCTGCCGCCTGCCCCGACCCTCGCTCTGCCACTGTTTATTCTCTTGGATTTCCCCTGCTGTACGTGACGCTGTTGACTGAAGACTGCCTGTTTTACTCTGCCCGTTATTCGAATAAAAGCTGCAAATGGATCCGCACGCCTCTGACTCAGCGTTACAGAAGACTTCGCCACACACGGAACCAGCAGCGATCTATCAGCTAACCACAGAGGTTTCTGCCCAGGCCTCCATGTTAGCGTCTCATCAGCAACAGCTGCAACGACTCACCTCGCTCCCAGAGCATTGGTGAGGACCCTCGAAAAAAAAAAAAAAAAAAAAAAAAAAAGCCTTCGCGTCACCATGCCTGAGCCAAAGCAATTCCTCCACCGTTCGGGGGGTGGCGGGGGTCTCAAGCGGTTCCCAAGTCTCTCATTGACCAGCCCACACGCGTTTCCCCGCAAGATTATTACCTGCTCACCTAACACGATTGTAATGGGTGCCTTTTATTACAATTAAAACATACCCATGTTTGTAGATCAACAGCCGCAGTTCTACCCCACCAACGATAGTCGGGTTTCATTTGTTTGCTCTCTGTTAACCGGACGAGCGCTGGACTGGGCCACTGCTGCTTGGAAAGGGAGACGGCTGTCATTCCCATCATTTGACTGTTTCCTGAGACGATTCCGCAAGGTATTCGAGCATTCAGCGGGCGGAATGGAGCCGGGCGAACAGTTACTCTCTCTGCGACAGGGACGAAGCACGGCTGCGGATTATGCTCTCTCATTCCGCACTCTAGCGGCACAGGCAGGATGGGAGGATGAACCACTTAAATTACTGTATCGCAAGGGACTCACGGGCGAGCTACAGTCAGAGCTCGCCTGCCGTGATGAGGGGAGGTCCCTCGAACAGTTCATTGAGCTCTCCATCTGCATAGATAACCTGATGCGGGCACGACGTCCCTCTCATCCATTTCCTGTGTATCCTCCAGCGTCCACAGCTCCCATTGAATCGGAACCCATGCAGATTGGTTTCACTCGCCTCACCGATGTGGAACGAGAGAGAAGAATGCGGAATCGACTCTGTCTCTACTGCGGTCTATCTGGCCATATGAGAGCTTCCTGTCCCACCCGACCATCTGCTCGAAGTTACACTACGGTGAGTGCCACTCCTGATTCCATTAACTGTTTAGTAGTTCCCATTGCTCTAACGTTTAATGATAAGTGCACTGAGACCGTAGCATTGATAGATTCGGGGGCTGCGGGGAATTTCATTGACATAGGGTTTGCCAATACTCATAACTTCCCTCTTGTTCCATGTGAATCCCGGGTGGCAGTGGCAGCCTTAGATGGACGTCCTCTGGGCATGGGACAGATCAAATTCATAACCCAGGACCTGTGTCTACGAACTGGCATACTTCACACCGAAACCATCCGACTCTTTGCTATTGACTCTCCTCTGAATCCCATCATCCTTGGTCTGCCCTGGCTAGAAAGACACAACCCCCGGATCTCATGGACCACTAAGCAAATTCTACAGTGGTCTGACTCCTGCCACCGATTGTTTTACTTACCAGCCTACCGCCTCATCTCCGCGAGAAAAAAAAAAAAGAAAAAAAAAAAAAAACCCCCCCGCCGGCCCAAACAACAAAAAAAAAAAAAAAACAACCATCCCAGATATCTAAGATTCACGGTTCCATAATACCCTCTGATTACCAGACCTCGCTGACCCCCCCCCGCTTTCAGTAAGACCAAAGCCTCGCAACTTCCTCCTCACCGACTCGGTGACTGCGATCGATCTTCTTCCAGGATCAAACCCCGTTAGAGGCAGAGTTTTCCCACTATCACAGCCAGAGTCTGAGGCCATAAAGGTGTATATTGAGGAGGAGCTGTCAAAGGGGTTCATTAGACCATCCACCTCACCTGCGTCAGCTAGTTTCTTCTTTGTCAAGAAGAAGGAGGGAGGTGTCCGGCCATGCATTGATTACCGCAGTCTAAATGAGATGACAGTCAAATTCCGGTACCCTCTACCTCTAGTTCCAGCAGCTCTAGGAACAACTCCGCACTGCTAAATATTTCACCAAGCTCGACCTTCGCAGCGCCTACAATCTTATTCGCATTCGGGAGGGAGACGAGTGGAAGACGGCTTTCTCAACAACGTCAGGGCACTATGAATACCTCGTCATGCCGTTCGGCCTGGTAAACAGTCCTTCAGTCTTCCAAGCTTTCATTAACGATGTTTTCCGGGACATGCTGAATCGGGGGGTCATAGTCTATATAGATGATATCTTGATTTATTCGGATACCCTGGACTCACATGTGCAGCACGTGCGGGCTGTACTTCAGAGGCTCATTGACAACCAGCTATATGCCAAGATGGAGAAATGTGAGTTCCACCAGACAGTTACCTCTTTTCTTGGTTACATCATTAGCGCTGAGGGGGTAGCTATGGATGACAGGAAGGTACAGTATGTGCTCAACTGGCCTCAACCGACGACGGTAAAGGAACTACAGCGCTTCTTGGGCTTTGCTAACTTCTATAGACGTTTCATTCGGGACTTCAGCACCATTGCAGCACCTCTCACCTCCATGCTAAAGGGAGGGAAGCGTAGGCTTCTTTGGTCACCATCAGCCACCAGGGCTTTTCGACGTCTAAAGGATCCGCGCCCATTCTTCACCATCCGGATCCTGAGGTAGAGTTCTTCGTGAAGGTGGATGCTTCCAACACGGGCATCGGTGCTATACTCTCTCAGCGGCAGGGTAATCCTTTCAAACTCTTTCCCTGTGCCTTCTACTCTCGTAAACTCAACTCTGCAGAACAGAACTACGATGTGGGAGATCGGGAACTTCTAGCCATAAAGGCAGCCTTGGAGGAATGGCGTCACTGGTTGGAGGGGGCCAAACTTCCCTTTGTTGTTCTGACTGATCATCGCAACCTTGAGTACCTCAGAGCGGCCAAACGACTCAATCCACGGCAGGCTAGATGGTCTCTCTTCTTTACACGTTTCAGTTTCAGGGTAACCTATTGTCCTGGATCTAAGAATTCTAAAGCTGATGCGCTCTCCAGGCAGTTCGAGGAAGATCAGATCCCTCCTTCCAAGGAACCCATAATTCCCTCTAACCTCATTCTTGCTCCTGTTCAATGGGACATTATGACCGAAATTGCTGAGGCCCAGATCAGTGAACCTCCTCCGCCAGAATGTTCCCCCGATCGCACCTATGTTCCCACTAGTCTTCGTCATCGTGTGATGCAATGGGTCCATAACTCCCCCAGCGCAGGTCACCCCGGGATTACAGCCACCATTCAACTCATCTCCAACCGGTTCTGGTGGTCCACTCTCCAGGCAGATACCATTAAGTTTGTTCGTCAGTGTACTATTTGTGACATCTCCAAATCTTCCCACCAGCGCCCAGCAGGTCTTCTTCAGCCACTTCCTGTTCCCCAACGGCCATGGTCACACATAGCTATAGACTTTGTCACTGATCTCCCCAGCTCAAGGAACTATACCACCATCTTAACGGTCATTGATCATTTCTCGAAGGCATGCCGTCTCATACCCCTGAATAAACTGCCCACAGCCTTTGAAACTGCTGAGGTACTCCTCGAACAGGTCTTCCGTTTCTACGGACTTCCTGAAGACATTGTCTCGGACCGTGGTCCACAGTTCACTTCCCGAGTTTGGTCCGCGTTCTGCCAACACCTTAATATTAACGTCAGCCTCACTTCTGGATACCACCCACAGTCGAATGGCCAGGTCGAAAGATTAAACCAGGAATTGACCCGCTTTCTGCGTGCCTACTGCCATCAGAATCAGAGCGACTGGAGTCGCTTCCTCCTGTGGGCGGAATACACACAGAACTCTCTCCGCAAACCATCCACCGGCCTTACGCCTTTTCAATGTGTACTCGGTTTCCAACCACCCCTGTTTCCCTGGTCCGGATAACCCTCAGAGCTCCCTGCTATCAACGACTGGCTCCAGCGAAGTGAGGAGACATGGCATGTTGCTCATGTGCACCTTCAACGCGCCATCCGCAGGGTCAAGGAACAGGCCGACCATCACAGGAGGTCAGGTCCCACATACCTCCCAGGACAATGGGTCTGGCTCTCCACAAGAGACCTTCGCCTTCGGCTTCCATGCAAGAAGTTGAGTCCCAGGTATGTTGGTCCATTCAAAATTATTAGACACATCACACCTGTATCTTACCATCTAGCTCTTCCCTCTAATTATCGTATCTCACCCACCTTTCATGTTTCCCTGCTTAAGCCCGCCGGTGGTCCGAGAGGAGAGAGGGACCAGGAAGAGGCCGTGAACGAGAGTCCCCCTCCCATCATCGTGGACTGCGAGGAGGCATACCAGGTACAGGAGATCTTGGACTCCCGACGCCGGGGCAGGTAACTGCAATACCTCATTGACTGGGAGGGGTATGGTCCTGAGGAGAGATCATGGGTTAATTCTCAGGATATCCTTGATCCTTCACTCACTACTGAATTCCATAGAACCCATCCTCACAAACCAGCCCCTCGCTCCCGTGGAAGGCCTCGGCGTCGTTCTCCTCCTCGCTTCAGGAGCCGCTCGCGGGGGGGGGGGCTCTGTCACGAATCAGGCCTCTGTGGCTCTCTCCGACGGCCTCCGGAGGGCACCCTCTCCCGAGTACTAACATTCATGGACTACATTTCCCAGACACCCCGTACCTGGGACTGATTACGACACAGGTGTTCCCCCTTAGCTTCCCTATTTAAGCAGCTCCCAGACTCTCTATGTTTGCGAAGTCTTGTATTGCCCCGGTTACATTTCTGAGCGTTTATCCCCTATCTTGTCTTCTCTTGTGTATTACCTCGGACTGTTCTTACTAGTGTGATTCTCTGCCGCCTGCCCCGACCCTCGCTCTGCCACTGTTTATTCTCTTGGATTTCCCCTGCTGTACGTGACGCTGTTGACTGAAGACTGCCTGTTTTACTCTGCCCGTTATTCTAATAAAAGCTGCAAATGGATCCGCACGCCTCTGACCAGGCTTACAATATCATATAGTATATCATATAAATGGGAAGGTTCACATATTACAATTACATTTGCACTTATTATTTAATCTATAAAAAGATGTGTCAATACATTATAAATAAATTGTGTATATATTCATTATATATTATTCTTATATTTCAAATAATTAAGAAGTGTATTTTCTATGAATGATGAGTATATTTAAAAGTGTATGAAAGATGGTTTCAATTATACTGCAAGTGTTAATTAATTTTGTTTGTTTTTACAGAGAATGTACAATTTTTTAAAAGCACATTTTAGTTAATATTCATGGTGTCCCAAAATAGCACAGTTGAGTACACTTGTTCTTAATGGTATCTTAAGAAGTACTAAATAATATTTTTTAGTATATTAAGTACAAAATTAGTGCTCGAGAATAGAGCACTTTAAGTACATTATGCCAGTGTACTAAGTGTACTGTACTGCACTGTTTTTTCACCTGGGACGTGTAATAATTTACATTATCTACAATTACTCTACAATAAAAAACATAATGCAAGCTTCAGAACTCAAAACTAACGCCGCAGTTTAAAATATGAATTATTCTTTTGTAGCCTTCTGAAATGCCAGATTTTAAATGAGGAGACTTGTGACATCATGGTTCTCCCAGACACGCCCCTTAGCATGTGTCATTGTATGTAATCAAGGAGGAGTGTTCTGAACAACTCATGTCTGTCCATCAATCACTGGAGCCATACTGCTATTGGATGAAGATGTCGAGTAAGACCGTCAAACGCAGACATTGCCCTGTCAGTGGATGTACAGAAACTGCTGTTTCAAAAACTTTGAATAGCCGTCCTAAAGATCCCAGCATTAGAAATGTTTGAGGGAAGTTTATTTTTAATGATGTGCCTGAGCGACTGAAAGAAAATTTTGGTTAGTTCGTCACATTTCACAACAGACTGTTTTGTGAATTATTCTAAACATGCTGCCATCAACAAAGGTAAGTGTCACAGGTTGTGGAGGAATGAGGAATACAAACATGGATTCATACTTCCAAGAAGACTTTACTGAGAACACAGATGTGGTACAACACATAACACTAAACAATAACCAACAAAGGATAGACCGGAGTATAAATACACACATGATAACTAAACAGGAAGATCTGGACAAGGATTAACTAATCAGAAACCATGGCAACTAATGAGAACTCATAACAGACAGGAACTGAACTAAACTGAACATAACCGTGACAGTAAGAGGGTATATTTTTATAGTATGTTTATGTAATAAAACTTGTAATAAATTATGTAATAAACTGCAAACCAGAGTTACGCATTATTGAGCATTTGGTCCATTATTGAGCATGTTGCTAATAAAATCATTATGATTAAAATGTAAAAACCTTTAAAAAATCACCCTCATGTCGTTACAAACCTGGATACGTTTCTTTCTTATGATTTTTTTATTTAAAAAATGTTGAAGAACCAAACAGTTGTTGGTCCCCATTGACTTCCATAGTAGGAAAAGAAAATACTATTTAAATCAATGGGAACCATCAACTGTTCAATTACCAACATTCATCAAAATATCTTCTTACTCCAGTTAAGGAAGTCCTTCTGAGAGCAATGAGAGTACAGGGGTTTAATTTATAAAACTCTCCATAGACTTCATCCTAAAAGTGAATTTACGCACAAAAGCTAGATTTTGCCTACGCACAAAAGTTTTCAGATTGATAAAACCATGTGTACACCAGAACCTGCACAAAAATCCCTTTAAAAATCCCAGTCGGGAAGATTGTTCATACGTGCATCTCTACCCCGTCTCCTCCCAGAAATCACCATATATGGAGCTTACAACATCTAGTTTTACTATGCATGACTGTCACGTTACTGTGTTTGATGAAGACGAATGAACACGGAGATGAAGGTTAAAAGTCTTTAATAAATCCAAACACAGGCATAATCAACACAAGGGAGGAAGGAAACACACATAACTGTCAGGTCTCGGGTCTGATCACCTGTTTCTTGTTGTCTCTGTGTTTGTGTGTTGTGCGTGGCTTGTTTTGACAGCTCGCCACGTGCGCATATGTCAGCATGATTGTTTCCCTGCCCTCCTTGTTTCTCTGCTCTCCTCTTGTTTCACACCTGGATCTGGTCATCTCATTAGCTTCCCCTTATAGCTCCTCGTGTTTCTCTGTCTTTTGTCAGATTGTTGTGATTATTCCCTTGCTCTGACTGTCAGTGTTAGTATCGCTTACCAGTCCTGTCTTGTCTCGTCCAGGCTCCAGTGCTCGTAGTGGTCTGTTTATTTTCCCGCACCTCTCTGTGCGTTCAGAAGCCCGTGGGCTCCCTCTGGAATCCGCCTACCCTGGGACTCTGCGGTCTCGTTGTTGGGCTTCTCAGCCTCTCGCTCGGATTAGCGAGCTGCTCCTCCAGCTCCGCCTCCACTGCCACTGTTGCGGCTTGTTCCAGCCACTGCTATCCACCCATCTGTGTGGTTGGGGATTCTACGTCCACACTTACTGTCCGCGAAGGCGCTCATTGCCCGCGGTGATAATCTCTGTACAATAAAGCACCTGTTTGAACCCGCACCTGAATCCAGCCTCGTTTTCCGTGACACATAACAATCGACGAGACCGGACAACACAAACTGAACAGACTGGAACTTAAAGGAGTCATATGATGTTGCTAAAAAGAACATTTTTTTGTGTATTTGGTGTAATGAAATGTGTTTATGCGGTTTAAGGTTAAAAAAACACATTATTTTCCACATACTGTACATTATTGTTTCTCCTCTATGCCCCGCCTTTCTGAAACGCGTTGATTTTTACAAAGCTCATCGGTCTGCAAAGCTAGGTGTGCTCTGATTGGCCAGCTATCCAGTGTTTTGTGATTGGCCGAATACCTCAAGCGTGTGACGGAAATTTTACGCCCCTTACCATATTGTGATGCTGAGCGACGAGACAAAAACATTAAACCCATTATAAACCAGGCATTTGTTGCATTCAGTGTTGAAAAAAAAAAAAACATAATATGTATATAATGACTTATACTGTCTTTTTACAAGTTGCGTTGCATCGCGCCTTGTAAACATAAAACCATGTCTGCATTTTGTGATCGGAGAAATGACAAACTACAATTGCTACTCTACACTGCCCAAAAAACTTGCGTTTAAATCGTCAGTGGCAAATTCTTTAATATAAAAAACTTACTTACAGACTGTGAGTCAGAACATCCGCATTGTAGTCTACTCTCCCATGATCAGAAAACAGTCCTCCATAAAATTTGCTGGACACATCGCATATTTGGGTTGAACTGTTCTGGAAACAGTGTTGTAAATCAAATTAACCACTGATTTCTAGTCGTGTCCTTTTTTGGAAGACCAAACAAAGTAGTTTCGCGTTTACAACGAAGCACACGTCAACACGGTGGGCTAGAGTGAGCGGCGGCCGGTGGGCTTGAGAACGGCGCGGCCGGAGGGCTTGCGCAACCACATGTGACGACCCTGGGCTGGACTCCGCTTCATCCACGTTGAAAGCCGATCCGGCGATTCACAGCTCAAAGTTGTTGTATTTCCTCAGCGACAATCACGGATCAGCTCTAGGCATAACGAAGCAGATATCGTCCTCTTTTGGAAGACCAACAAAGTAGTTTCGCTTTCACAACAAAACACACCTTCATGACATGGCGGCGGCGGCAACAACAATACTACAGCGAGAATAAAAGCTACGCCTTCTTTCTTTGCGTGAACATTTGGGCGGCATTATGCAAATCTTCCCACATCGTGACGTAGACATGTGGGGGCGTGTTAGAACGCGCCATTTTAGGGGGGCGTGGCAGAGTCTTAACTTTGATCAAGAGTATTTCTTTGGTTTTGAGACTTTAGTCTTTTGCAACTTTACAGATCTTCTTTATGCACAAGAGCTTGTAACACTCCAAAGAGAAGGAAAAATTGAAATCGCATCATATGACCCCTTTAAATATACAGACCAAACGAGCTAATTAATGAAACACATCTGAACCAAATGACAATCAGACATGAGTGAAAACTAGGTCAATAGACACATGAGGAGAGAAAACAAACTAAAAGTTCATAGTGTGACATATCGCCCCCCTCCCAGAAGGCACAACCTCGCACCGCAGAAACAAACGGTGGGATGGAGGGGGACTCAGGAGGAGGACAAAGGTGAAGGGCTGGCAGGCAGACAATTCTGGTGGAGGTTCAGGAGGTGGACGGACCACCAGGAGGAGGAAGGCAAACAGAGTCCAGGGCGGTGAAGACAGAGGGAGGAACCAGGGAGAAGACAGGAGGGAGCAGGAACAGGAGGAGCCAGGCGGGACCCAGACCGCAGCCATGAAGGCGACCCACGATGGAGCTGATGGAGGGAGGAGCCATGGTGGAGGAAGGGCATGACGACTCCAGGGGGCCAACTGATGGCGGCGGAGCAGGTGGGAGAGGAGCCTGAGGCGGAGACCGAGAGCTGTAGAGCCAGGGTAATGCAGAGGATCCGGAGGGAACGACCTCCGTGGTTGTGACAGGACAGACAGATAATTCAGGGAAGACAAACAGTTCAAAACCGACATCCATGGTCATGATGGGACAGACAGATGATTCTAGACAGGTTGACAGTTCAGGACAGACAGACAGTTCATAAATGGCCTCCTTGGCCATAACAGGACAGGCAGAGATTTCAGATGATGACGGAAGACTGGGTACATCCAAATGAAACTCCAGCAGCAGCTCACCCTCAGTGGTGGTGCATTGGGTGGGGCTTTCCTCCACACCCTCATGCTCCACTGCTTCATCCACCGTCGTGTGCATTGTAGCCGGCTCTCGCACCTGGTCAGACGTTGGTTGAGGCTCTGACTATGGGGCTTCTTAGCTCTGCCACTCCTTTCAGCGATGGCTTGTCAGTCATGGCGGGCTTTGTCTCTCGACATCTACTGTGAACGGAGATCCTCAGGACACCAGTACCCACTCCACAAAGGCAGCGAAATCCTCCCGAGGACCATCTCCAGACAACTGCGCTCTGCTCACGGAGTTTAAGCTTGCATGATAGAATGAGCAGAGGCAGTCATGCGCGTAGCGGATTAAGTTGGAGATTTCCACAAACTGTCTTGTTTGGTCCTCGAGAGTTCGTTCCCCCTGCTCCAGCAGGAGGAGGAGGAATTCGGGGGAATCCATAAAAATAAAAGAAAACTTTCAAACAATGAAAAATCAAACACGTAAATCGGCACTTTACTTTTTGTTGGTCCAGTCTTCTGTCACATTACTGTGTTTGATGAAGACGAATGAACACGAAGATGAAGGTTAAAAGTCTTAAATCCAAACACAGGCATATTCCACACAGGAGGAAGGAAACACACATAACAATCGACGAGACCGGACAACACAAACTGAACAGAATGGAACTTAAATGCACAGACCAAACGAGATTAATTAATGAAACACACCTGAACCAAATGACAATCAGACACAAGAGAAAACTAGGTCAATGAACACATAGTGTGACAATAACCTCATCTGCATATAATTTCCACGCATATTCCATCCATGTGACAACATGTTTAATGCAGGTAAGGGTACAAGACATTACGGAAATATGAAATATGGACTATAATTCAATTTGTGCCATACACATACATTTTTATTGCTAAAAATTATACATACAGTGGTATTTTTCATAATGTTGTGGAGATTCCTTTAAACACCATCAACACCTCCTAGCAGCTGCAGTTGTACAGCTTTTATTATTGGTCCTAAACCGGAGAATGTGCTCAATATCGAAGTGCTCATCATTGATCATTGTTCTCGAAAAAATATTTTCTCATAACATGAGATCTGCAGTTTAGTTTTAAGATGAACTATTGTGCACCTATACCCATTCTCTCAAAGGAACATGGACTGCCTCCACGACTTTGGTGAAGATGCGAGGCGACAGGGACAGCCCGAAGGGCAGGACCTTGTACTGATATGCCCAACCCTCGAGTGCGAACAGCAGGAATGGCCTGTGCCATAGGAGGATCGAGACATGAAAGTACGCGTCCTTCAGGTCGATCGCTGTGAACCAATATTGGGGACGGATGCACTCGAAAATGCGTCTCTGCGTCAACATCTTGAACGGCAGCTTGTGAAGCGCACAGTTTAAAACTCGCAGATCCAAGATTGGTCGTAACCCACCACTTTTCTTGGGCACAATGAAGTAAGGGCTGTAAAACCCCATCTTCATATCGGCTGGAGGAACCGGCTCTATCGCGTCCTTCGCCAGCAGGACTGTGATTTCCGCATGCAAGACAGGGGCATAGACAGCCTTAACTGAAGTGAACTGGATGCTCCTGAACTTGGGGGGACGCCGGGTGAACTGAATCGCAGAGCCGAGTCTGATGGTCCGCAGGAGCCACCGAGACGCACTGGGGAGCGCTAACCAGGCTCCGCGAGACCGTGCCAGTGGAACTAACGGAGCCACCAACGTACCCGCGGTGGGGCAGCGTGGTGGAACACAGGGACTCGGCCCGGGCCTGTGACTGCTTGGCCTGTGACGGCAGAGGGCAGAATCTGGGTGTGAAGTGTAACACTCACCTGATTCCTCCTCGTGCGAGAGAAAATGCAGGAGCCCGGCTTGAGGCTTGTGACAGCCTGGCATGTGACGACATGAAGCGGGGACTCGAGTGCTACAGTCCTTACCTAGTTTCATGAATGGGTGCTCTTTGGCAACCCACTGCTGCCCGCTGGCGAGAGAGGAGGAGGGAAGTGATCCCGTGATGCGAGGTTCACCACTCTCCTCGCCCTATTGGGACCCGGAGGCAAAGGAAACCGCTCTTTTATTGAAGTTTTGGGTACCGCTGGCTGAACAAAAACAGAATGAAACAAAAGATTCTCCACCCGGCGCTCCTTCGGGGGAGGGAGTGGTGCGGTTACCATCTCCTGACGAGCAGTCTGATCCATCTCCGGGTTGCCCATCTCAGGGCCTCTTGCACTTGCGCTTGCCGCCAGGTTTGGCGTGGGCCTGGATGGGCTGGGCGTCCTGCCTGCGATGACCCGTGTCCTCCACGACACTGCCTGGTGGAAGGCTGCTGCTGCTGCATGGGAGCGGGGGCAGCTGCAGGGGTGCGCCCACGGTGACGAGCAGGCTGAGGGACTGCGGCCTGGGTGGAAGAAGCAGGTTTCCTCCTGCGCATGATGTGTTTGATCGCCTCAGTCTGCTTCTGTGCCGCCGAGAACTGCTGGGCAAAGCTCTTGACAGCGTTGCCGAGGAGGCCAGTCTGTGACACGGGAGCATTCAGGAAATGTACCTTATCATGCTCCTTCATGTCGGCCAAACACAGCCAGAGATGGTGCTCCTGGACCACTAGCATGGAAATCGCATGACCCAGAGACTGTGCGGTCACCTTCGTCGCTCGAAGCGCGAGGTCTGTCGCAGTACACAGTTCATTTAGAACCGCCAGGTCGTGACCACCCTCGTGCAGGTCTCTCAGGGCTTTGGCCTGATGGACCTGCAGTAACGCCATGGCGTGGAGGGCAGAAGCCGCCTCCCCACAAGCTCTGTAAGCACTGCCAGTTAGACCTGAGGAATACTTAGAGGCCCGTGAGGGGAGACACGGGTCACGCCGCAGAGTGGTAGCGGCTGTTGGACATAGTTGCATGGTCACAGACCGCTCCCCCAAGGGAATGCCCGTGTACCCCAAAGTGGCCCCACCATCGAGGGTGGTGAGGGCGGAGGCGCTACGAGATTTGTTTCAGGCAGTAAAAGGTGCCTTCCATGATCTTGTGAGCTCCTCATGCACTTCCAGGAAGAATGGCACCGGAGGGGGGCGCTGAGAACCCGCGCAACCCCCACTGAGAAACCATTCATCCAGCCTTGAAGGATTGGGGCGCGGTGGAAGATTCCACACGAGCCCGACATTCTCAGCAGCCCTGGGATAGCATAGCCATCATCTCTGTGTCTGACTCGAACAATGCTACCACACCCAAAGGGGGCAACGCAGCCGGGTCGTCATCCCAGGAGAGAGAGAGCTTACCCTCCAATACAGTGATCGACATCTGGTCTTCAGAAGGAGCACCGAGGGAAACGGGAGGTGCGCTCTGTCTTGCAGAGGGCCGAGCACGCTCCCTTGGAAACTCCACCGGCTGCAGAGTGCTTGAAGGGTGACGAACTCCCTCTGGGGAAGCCGTCACCATGATCCTCAAATCACCTCTGACTCCACCAGATGCAGCGCCGCCCCGATTGCCTGGACGAACGCTGGATCGTGGCAGAGGCAAAGGGACACCACCACGTTTGATGTAACAGAGTCTTTTATGCAACTCCAAGATGGTCATGTCCCCACAAAGAGAACATGTACCATCCACGAAGGCTTCCTCAGCGTGCTCAATGCCCAGACACGTGAGGCAGCGATTGTGACCGTCCTGAGGTGCCAGGTAATGACCACATCCAGAAACGCACGGGTGATAAGACAGCTTTAAAAAGACGCGATCACCCGTGTTGCTCTTTTAGAGATTGCTCTTTTGTGCTGAAGCATGCTGGGCAGCTGGCCACCGCACACTCCTGGTGTGGCTGTCTGCACGAAGACGATCTTTTCCGTGAGACCGTGACCACCGCTGCTATGCTGTAACGCCCACACTCGTTTGCAATCACTCGATGAACAGGAGAGCAGTAGTGATGCACCACTGCTCAACTCCGAAGTGAAAGGATGAATTAATGCGGTGCACCTGCTGCCTCTTATACTCACGCTGCGGGGTGGGGCAGTCAAATGCGAAATCCGCATGCCAATGTCCATTGGCTCATTTAGTTACACTCGAAGAGGATTGGTCTCTCTGGTGAGATTCCAATTCGTCGGTCAACACCGACGTGATGTCAAGAGTGACCGACTGAAAGGGAACTATATTTCAAGGACACAGATCCTTGAAGGTCCTACAATCATTCTGGTCGCACATTCCGTGTCCGTTAAAGAAATCAAGGCGGACTGTTGACCACAGTGTGCTGGCCAACATAATCATTTGAGCCCATTGTTTTACAAATTAATGGGCCTGTTCCTACTGTTGTAGCCACTGCTTACCCAGAAACAATACAGATTTTTTCATGAGTTCTCTGTATTTTTAACTTTACTGCGTTCTGCATCTCACAAAGTCATTTTGTTGGGTTATTTTAATATTCACATGGACAATGTCAATAACACTCTCACCAGGGATTTTATATCATGCCTTGATAGTTTTGAAATACAAAAATTTTCAGATTTACCTACTCCCTATAAGGCTCTAGTGTAGCTCCTTTTAACTGTCTTGCATCGGACTCGCCCATATCAGATCACAAGGTAATATAATTCAATGTTAACTTACTGGCTGAAAAAAAATCAACATGGGTCATTCCATCTCATTTCGGAATATGAAGAACATCGATCTGACTGCTCCTTCTGATGGGCTTGATCATTTCTTCAGGAGATAAGCTGCATCCAGCTGCATCACTGTCTGGTATGGGAACTGCAGTGCTGCTGACCGCAAGACCCCACAGCAGACAGTGAACACAGCTGCATAGATCATCGGTGCCCCTCTCCCCTCCATTCTGGACATTTTCCTTGCACGATGCTCCAGTAAAGCTATGAGTATCTTGAAGGACTCCACCCATCCCTCCCACAGTCTCTTCCAGCTCTTGTCATCAGGAAGACGGTACTGGAGCATCAGAGCCCACTCTGCAAGACTGCTCAACAGTTTTTTCCCCCAGGCTGTGAGAGCCCTCAATTCCAATCACCTCACCTCCCTCTGAAACCTCATCCACAACCTCCTGAAACCAGGACCCTCACTACCCTCATCCCACCACACCGCATGGACCACATGAAAACTGTTGAAAACCTCAAGAACATTGTGCTGAGTGTGCTACACACAGGTGAGTGGGCTGGACAAATCACCTGTAGAAAAACACACTCTTTTCTCTCTATATGCACCAGACACTTTCTTATAAACACTCCATGTTACAAGGACTTACAGTTTTTCTCGATTGCTTAAACACATTTCTTGAAATTGTGCCTTGTATTCTCAAAACAGTAAACACAAATCCATAACGTCTCACCCAACTCCCCAAACATCCTATTTTCAGGTCAAAATGAAGCTCTACACTCAAAACCATTCACTCTTGCTGAAAAAAAACGAACGTTTCCCTCAGACATCACACACAAGCTTTCAAAACACACACACTGTTGCTGTTCAGGAGGTTGTTCTGTGCAAGAAACAGAGAGTTGGTTGAACACAACTCGCTCAAATGTCTTTGCAATGAACGGAAGAAGGGATGCCTGTCTGTAGTGCTGAATTTAGAGAGGGTTTCTTAAGCAGTGGGGTTACCCTAGCCTGCTTTAATGCTGTGGGAAATATACCAGAGTGAAGAGAGGTGTTGATAATGTGAGTGAGTGTGGGTATAACTGAAAAAGAAATGGCCTGAAGGAGGTGAGTGTGTATAGGATCAAGCGGACAGGTAGTAGGATGATTGGAAAGGATACGTTTAGAAACATCTGCCTCCAAGAGTGGAGAGAAGGAGGAGGGAGAATTAGTATTTGTGGTTATGAAGTTTTTGTCACTTTGTGGTGTGGAGAATTGGTCGCTGATGGTTCTTGTTTTATTTATAAAGAATATTGCAAAGTCATCAGCAGTAAGAGTTGATGAAAGATGAGGGGGAGGAGGACAGAGAAGAGAAGAGAATGTTTTGAAAAGCGTGCGAGAGTCAGAACAGTTGTTAATTTTGTTGTGGTAGTATGTTGTTTTAGTAGTGGAGACACGTGCAGAGGAGGAGGAGTGGAGTCATTGATACACACTAAGGTCGGTAGAGTTTTTTGATTTGCGCCACTTCCTCTCTGCGGCCCTGAGTCTAGAGTGATGTTCCCGGAGAACATCAGACAGCCAGGGGGCAGAGGGGGTAGTGCTGCTGGTCTGGATGAAAGTGGGCAAAAGTTGTCTAAGCAAGATGTTAGAGTGGAGCAAAGAGTGTCAGTAGCACTGTTTGTGTCCAGTGCTGAAAACTGAGAGGGTGGAGGAAGCGAGGATGAAATCATAGAGGATAGGCGTGTGGAAGAGTGAGCGTAGGTTACGCCGAAAGGTGATCTGCGGAGGAGTGTGTGTTGTGTCCGGAGTCAGTGTGAGGTTAGAAGTGATGAGGAAGTGGTCTGAGGTGTGCAACGGTGTAACTAAAGTGTTGTGCATTGAGCAGTATCGTGTGAGCAGTAGCGTGTGTAGACAATTGGTTACCTGATTTGTGAGTAGCTGTAGTAGACACACGTTTGAGGTCAAATGAGGCAAGCAGAGTGTTGAAGTCAGCAGTCTGTAGTTTATCTAGGTGGATGTTGAAGTCACTGAGTAGTACCAGAGGAGTACCGTCCTCAGGGAAGTTTGAGAGTTACACATCCAACTCATCTAAGAAGTTACCCAGTTGACCTGGGGGACGATACATAACTACAAAATGGATTGTAACAGGGTGGGCAATAGTTCTCAATCAATAATCAAATTTCCATTCTTTGGAAATAAGTAGACCCATCCCTCCACCCCTCCCAATCGAGAGTGGGGTGTGGGAAAAAGTGAAATTAGTGGAGAGGGCTGCAGGAGTGGCAGTGTCCTCAGGTGTGATCCAAGTCTCAGTTAGGGCCATGAGGTTGAGACTTGAATGAGTAGCAATAGATGAAAGAAAGTATGTTTTGTTTACAGCAGACTGGCAGTTCAGTTCCAGAGACCAATTGGGATAGAGAGTAAAGTAGTAGAGGACACAGAGACAGTACGCAGATTATTAGGATTGCGCTGCCTCCAACGTACAGTGTGTGATTTACGAGTGTTAGTAGTAATAGTAGAGATTTGAAAGCACATATTAAGTACAATTGACTAGAACAAGCAGATGAGAAGTTATACAAAAAGTAAAGAAAGGTGGGGGAAAAAGTAATACTCAAGTGCCTTGTCGGTGTCCTTGCTCGGTGGAGTTGCGCCGGTAGAGTCGATGGTCTTTACACTCGTCAGTCTTCACAGAAAAATAAAGTTGTAGCTTGCCCACTATCTACTATTATTGAGGCACAGATGAGATAAGTGTTGTAATTTAATTATGTATGCTTGAACATTATGAATGATTTTTCCCCACTCAGACTTAAACATCCTGAATCTCAGCCTCGGTCATGCTATAGTAATAATGCTCTTAGGCAGATCTGTAGAAAAACTGAATACGAGGAAGAGAGGCAAGCTGCAAACCTCCTATAAAAATTTAAAAGATTCTCTCAGTAATTGTCAGCATGCAGTCAACAACAACAACATGCAGGAACAAAATATTTCTCAGAGTGAATTAATAGAAATGCACATTGCCCAAAAGTTCTGTTCAGTACCATTAGCAAGGTGCTTTACCCGGCAACTTCACTTTACCCCTAAAGCCCGTGGAGATCTTTTACACTTCTTATTTAGAGCTATTCAAAGCACAGAGGCTGCTGTGTTAAAGGGGTCAATTATTTATTAGTAGCTGTTGAATCTGGTCTCTCTGTACTTTTAATAGTGTTAGATCTCAGCACCATATGCTGCATTGTTGATCACCAATAATCATACCATTATGGTACTATTATTTATAGCTACACATGTGGTGGCGGAATGACTGTAAATAAAGAGACTGGCTGTTCAAGTCCACAATAATTCAGCTTCTGGAAGCCCCATTGAAAGGAATCTTTTTTCTCATTAGGTCTGAACCAGTAGTTGTTAGTTGTTACATCAATCTGTTGTAACCTTTCCAACTAAGCAAGCAAGATGGCGCCGTGTGTGTTGGCTGGCCGTCGTTCCGTGTTGTCTATTTTAATGTTTTTTGTTTTATTTGTATGTCTAATTAGCCCTTACTACTCTCTCTGGACTTATGACTGCAAAACTTTGCTTCACATTCGTGCAGTGATGGACGATCTCACTCGGAGTGGAAAGTGTTGTTTTCACCCGCGATTCATGCCGTCTATGTCAGTGGAACCTTGGCTCGGCCTAGAGTGTGGGTACCGGCAAACTCGGCAGATTCGGAGCAATCGCCATCGGAAGCATAGCAGATGGGCGGGCTTTGCTATCAGAGCTTTGAGGCTCAGTAATGATGTATGATGGCTGGAAATCTGTTCTGTGTGTGTTGGTCTACAGACCACCGAAATATAACAAGGATTTCATTCAGCAGTTTTCAGTGTTTTTATCACATATTGTACCAAGTTGTGATAACATTTTAATTCTCGGGGACTTCAATATTCATGTGTGTTGTCCAAATAAGCCTATGGTCTCTGATGTTTTACAGCTGGTGGACTATTTTAATTTCACACAGTTTATTTCAGATCCAACCCATGAGCAAGGCCATATTTTGGACTTGGTCTTATCTCTGGGCCTTCCTATTTGTAATGTCGATGTTTTAAATTATGGTCTGTCTGATCACATGCCTGTAATTTTTTTTATGTTGTTATGCCATGCAAACCAGTTTTGTCACAGTCAGGTGTGTTTTGTTCTCGTCTTATTACTTTATCCACGGCGGTAGAATTTTCTGAGGTATATAATTCCTCTTCATTTGTGAATGTGATTGAGTCTCCTTCTCCTTCTGTGGGCCCAGATGAGCTGTTGTTATTGTTCAATTCTGTTTGCTCCGATATCTTAGATGTAGTGGCCCCATATAAAGTTAGGAAACCTAAACTTAATCCAACTCCATGGCTTAACAACTATACTTGTTCTCTGAGGCAGGAATGCAGGAAGGCTGAACAGAAATTGAGAATGGATAAGCTACAGGTTTCACTTCAATTTATGAGGCAGTGTTTTTCAGACTACCAGGCTGCTGTGAGAACTGCAAGGCAAAATTATTTCTCAAGTGTCATTGCACAGAATTATAATGCCCCTGCAGCCCTTTTCTCAACAATTAATAGACTTCTCAATCAGAATGGATGTTCTCCCTTGACCCCCTCATTGGAGGTATGTGAAATGTTTCGGACAATTTTTGTGGAAAAAGTAGAAAAGATTAGAACTAGTCTGCCTACGTCTTCAGTTGAGTTTGTAATCTCACCAGCTTGTGTAAGGAGTTTTGAACTCTTTGAGCAGGTGTCTCTGGCGCAAGTTATGGACATCATTATGCGTTTGAAGCCTACATCTGGTGGTTGCGATATGGTTCATTTATGTCTTCTTAAGGAGATGGTTGATGTTGTTGGGCCGAATATTACTTCTATTGTTAACAGTAGTCTTCATAATGGAGTTGTTCCAACAGGCCTTAAGCAGGCGGTTATTCAGCCACTTCTTAAAAAGCCTAATTTAGACCCTTTGGAACTGAAGAATTATCGGTCCATCTCAAAATTACCATGCCTATCAAAGATTTTAGAGAAGGTGGTTTATTCCCAGTTAATGTCATTTTTAAGTAGGTATGAGATCTTAGACAAATTTCAATTTCGGTTTTAGGGCAGGTCACAGCACTGAGTCTGCACTTTTAAGAGTTGTTAATGACCTCCGTATAATCAGAGATGCAGGTAACGCGGCAGCTCTGATTTTATTGGACTTAAGTGCAGCTTTTGACACAATAGACCACGTGATTCTTATAAAGCGGTTATCCCATTTAATTGGAATTCGTGGGACCGTTTTAGAGTGGTTTAAGTCTTATCTGTCACATAGATCATCCTCTGTAAAGTATGGTAACTTTGTTTCAACGGCAGTGCCTGTTACTTGTGGGGTCCCCCGGGGGGTTCTGTTATTGGCCCTATTTTATTTTCATTGTATATGTTGCCCCTGGGTTCAATTTTTTTTTAAATATGGCATGTCGTACCATTTGTATCCGGATGATACTCAGATCTATTTACCTATGAGAGTGGGAGAGAACAATGGTTCTAATTTGCTATTTGCATGCCTAGAGGAGGTTAAGAGCTGGATGACTCAAAATCTGCTTCAGCTGAACCAGAGTAAAACTGAGATTAAGTTTTTTGGCCCTGCCAGAGGATGTTTAGATATGTCCACATATTTGGGCTCATGGTCTAATTATTGCCGTGACCAAATAAGGAACTTAGGTGTGGTGTTTGACCCAGAGCTGAAATTTGACAAGCAGATTAATGCTGTAGTAAAGACTTGTTTTTTCCAGATTAGGTCTATTGCTCGACTAAAGCCTATTCTGTCAAGAAAAGACTTAGAGAAGGTTATTAATGCCTTTGTTTTGTCTCGTTTGGATTACTGCAATGTCTTGTATGTGGAGTCCTGTCAGACCACTATCTCACGCTTGCAATTAGTTCAGAATGCAGCAGCTAGGCTGTTAGTGGGTGCTAAGAAAAGTCATCATATCTCTCCTATTTTAGCTTCTCTCAAGTGGCTACAAGTGAACTACAGGATAAAATATAAAACTCTTCTGTACATTTTTAAAGCAGTGCATGGTTTGGCTCCTGCTTACGTGTCTGAGCTTGTTGCTGTTCGTCAAGCACCTAGGTCTCTAAGATCCAATAATAAGTTATTACTTACTGTCCCTCGTACTCATTTAAAGTTAAAAGGGGATCAGACCTTTGCTGTTGCGGGGCCGAAGCTCTGGAATAGTCTTCCTCAGGAACTTAGAGAAGTCTCATCTTTGCATGTTTTTAAAGTTGAAGTCAAAAACTACTTCTTGTCTTTACCATTTCAGAGGGTGGGCTAGTCTTTGTTGTTAGTAGGATCTGTGTTGTTTTAAGTCATGTGTTTTAATGAAGTGTTTTTTTTTTATTGTACAGCACTTTGGTCTGCAGGTGCAGTTGTAAAGTGCTCTATAAATAAAGTGAATTAATGAAATGAATGTCACTCGCTGCAGAACAGAAAGTATTTAAATTGATAGTATTGCTAGAAAACAAGCATTTCTTCAGACATGATTACAATAGGCATTACCCATTTATGGTTATTTACATAGACTTCCATCTCGGTTCATCCTGGGGGTTGTATATCTGCCAAGTGCAATGGTCCTTCTTCCCAACTTTGTAACTCTTCTTCTGGAAAAATAAATAAAGTAGATAAAATAGAAAAAAAAAGAACGCTAGTGTTAAAGGGTCATATTTTTAAATAATAAATTCAAAGAAACCTTTAGGTAGATTACAAATAGAAAAGTGTTAGTTTTAGAATGTCAAGGTTTTTTAATAAATAAAAAGAAAACAAGTAGATAGAATAGAAATAGAATAGAGAGTGCTAGTGTTAGAGGGTCAAGTTTAGATGGAATTGAAGATGGCTAAAGAATCAGCTGATTGAGTTGGGCAGGTTATTCCACCAGCTGGGAATAGTTAAGGAGAAAGTCTGTAAAAGTGATTTTTTGCCTCTTTGGGATGGCACTATAATATAATGTGCATATAATATATTTGATCTTCTGGCTGGGGCAACATAAGTCTGAAGAATTGAATTTAGTTAAAGGGGTGCAGAGCCAGTGGTTGTTTTGTAGGCAAACATCAATGCCTTTTATGCAAGCGACTATTGATAGCCAGTGCAAATTGATGAACAGAGGTGTGACATGAGCTCTTTTCAGGTTATTAAAGACTAATCTTGCTGCCGTGTTCTGGATTAGCTGCAGAGGTTTGATAGAAGTGGCTGGAAGACCTGTCAAGAGAGCATTGCAATAGTCCAGTCTGGACAGAACAAGAGCTTGAACAAGGAGTTATGTAGCATGTTCCGGAATAAAGGGCCTGATCTTCCTAATGTTGTATAAAGCAAATCTGCAGGACCGGGCAGTTTTAGTAATGTGGTATGTGAAATTCAGCTAGTCATCAATCACAACTTCAAGATTCTTGGCTGTCCTGGGAGGAATTATGGTTGATGCACTTGTTGGATGGAGAAATTGTGATGAAGTGAAGGGTTTGATGGAACCACAAGCAGTTCTTTCTTGGCAAGGTTGAGCTGAAGGTGATAATCCTTCATCCAGCAAGAAATGTCTGTTAGATGGGCTGAGATGCGATCAGCTTATCGTCGGATCATCAGGATGGAATGAGAGGTAGAGTTGAGTGTCATTAGCATAGCAGTGATATGAAAAGCCATGTTTCTGAATGACTGAGCCTAGTGATGCCATGTAGACAGAGAAGAGAAGTGGTCCAAGAACTGAACCCTGAGGCACCCCAGTAGTTAGATGTTGCGAAATTGGACAACTCACCTCTCCAAGATACCTTGAAGGACCTATCTGAGAGGTAAGACTCAAACAACTGGAGTGCGGTCGATCTGGTGGTTAACTGTGTCAAAAGCAGCGGACTGTGATGGGGAAGTCGTGGCCGAATGGTTAGAGAGTTGGACTCGTAACCAAAAGGTTGCGAGTTTGAGTGCACTCGTACCGGCAGGGATTGTAGGTGGGGGGGAGTGAATGTACAGCGCTCTCTTCCACCTTCCATACCACATCTCAGCTTTTCTAACAGGTGCCCTTGAGCAAATGCAGAGCACTAATTCAGAGTATGGGTATCCATACTTGGCCACATGTCATGTCACCTCACTTTCTTTCACTTTCAGATCCAGCAAGATAAGTATTGAAGATTTGGAATCCGCCCATCTTAGGGCTTCAACAACTGAGAGCAAGGCTTTCTCGGTTGAATGTCCACTTCTGAAACCAGACTGGTTGCTGTCCAGGAGGTTTTTCTGTGTGAGAAAGGCAGAGACTTGGTTGAACACAGCTCGTTCAAGTGTTTTTGCAATGAAAGGAAGAAGAGATACCGTTCTGTAGTTTTCTTAAAGTGCCGGGTTAAGAGTGGGTTTCTTAAGTAGTGGGGTTATATGGGCCTGTTATATGTTGAGGGGAAAACACCAGTGTGAAGGGATGCGTTAATGATATGAGTGAGTGCAGGTACAAGTGCAGGAGAAATGGCTTAAAGAAGATGAGATGGAATAGGATCAACCGGACAAATAGAACAATGATTAGAAAGGATGAGTTTAGAGACTTCTGCCTCGGAGAGTGAAGAGAAGGATGTAAACGAATGTGTGTTTGCTTGTAAGATGTGTTTGACAGTTTGAGGTGTTGAGAATTGTGCACTGATGGTTGCAGTTGTTTTAATGAGGAATGTTGTATTCAGCTGTTAGAGATGATGAAGGAGGACAAAGGAGGGAGGGAAGAGCAGCGTAGAGGTGTTTTCCAGATTATTGTTAATTGTGTTGTGGTAGTATGTTTTTTTTATATCAGTGGAGACATTAGCAGAGAAGGAACAGAGGAGAGATTCAAGATCTTTATTGTCATATGTACTAGGCACAATAAAATTAGGCCTATTTAGTTATTTAGTTAAAATTAGGCCTACACTTTAGTAAAAAACGGGGTAGAAGGGAAACAGACAATAAATTACAAAGACAATAAATATAAAGATACACAATAATATACAATAAAGTACAATACAACAAGAAATATAAAAACAATATCCAATAAAGGACAAAGCATGACAAAAGTATATGAACTTTAAAATGAGAGAACCCAAGTGACTGATACATACAAAGGTCAGTAGGACTTTTCGATATTTATTTTTGCCACACAAACCCTCTCCCGCAGCTCTGAGCTTAGAATAATGCTCGCAGAAAACATCAGATAGCCAAGGGGCAGAAAGGGAGGTAAAGGCTGGCCTTGAAGAGATGGGGCAGACAGTGTCTAAACAAGACATCAGAGTGGAGCAGAAAGTTGGCATCAAGTGATGAGAACTGTTTAGGGGTTATGTCGAAAGATGACATGCGTAGGGGTATGTGTTGTGTCAGGAACCATGTTGAGGTTAAGAGTGAGAAGGAAGTGATCCGAGGTGTGCAGTGGAGTAACCAGCACATGATCAGTGGAGCAATGTCATGTGTAAATAAGGTCCAGTTGGTTGCCTGATTTGTGAGTAGCCGTAGTTAACACTCGCTTGAGATCAAAAGAGGCAAGCAGAGTGTGGAAGTCTGCAGCCTGAGGTTTATCTAGCTTGATGTTGAAGTCTCCAAGCATAACTAGGGCACTACCATCATCAGGAAAGGTTGGAAGCAGCACATCCACGAAGTTACCAAGTGGTCCTGGGGGTCAATAAACAACTACAAAATGGATTTTAAGAGGGTGGGTGACAGTAACTGAATGTGATTCAAAGAAGCTGTTGATATCCAGAGATGGTAAAGGATTAAATTTTCAATCATTAGAGATAAGCAGACCAGTTACCTCCACCTCTTCCAGTCAGACGGGAAGTGTGGGAAAATGAGAAATGATTGGAGAGTGCTGCAGGTGTATACTATGATTCCTTATAGATTTTACGCCCTGACTTACATTACTTACATTCGTTTTAGTAACAGTATTCTAGTTCCTTTCAATAAAAAATGTCATAATAATTTATAATTGTGCATTTGAATTTAATAAGCACTTATTGTCTTCTTATATGTACCAATCTCAATTAAAATATACTGTTGAGAAACATTTGTGGAAAATATATATCAAATGAAATGCCTAAGAAACTTGCAATGGCTTTTCTTCCCCAAAACTTTGGAAATAAATGAAAATAGATGGTGAATGGATCACTTGTTACGGGGCAAAACAATACGTGAGACGTAACGATCCATTTGCAATCTTTATATGGCGTGGTCAAAACGGCAGGGTCAGGCATGGCACGCAGGTATTCGAAGGCCCAACAGGAGCAGTCCAGTAAACAAGCAGGGTCCTGTCGCCGCAAAAACGTAATCCAACAGGGGCGAGACTAGAGAGATAATCCAGGTTCAAGGCAAAGATCAGGACATGAGAAAACAGACAAGGCAAGACTAAGATAAGGCTAGGAAAACTAAGCAGGCTCCGTAAGGTAGCTATCGCTATAGGAGTGATACACGCTAAACAATACTCGGCAGTTTGAAAAGGATCTGAGTGGGTGTAATATAGTGAGTGTGAGATTGGTTACAGTTGTGTGCAATCAGTGCAATGGATGATAGGATATGTCGTCCGGATCGACATGCAACAGTTTTTTGTAGTGTGAGAGTCAATGTAACGGAAGAGTGACCTCTGGTGGCGATCGAACGGAAGTCCATGGTCCGGATTCGTGACATCACTGGCTGTCAGATTAAGTTGCAGTTTTGCTCATTGTTCCTGATTTAAATTGAAGTCTCCTTGCAAGCTAAGTGAAAACTGTACTGCTAGTATTGCATCACACACACACACACACATTGGTACGTGTGGTTTACAGTACTTTTCATAGGTGTAATGGTTTTTATTCTGTAAAAATCCCCTAACCCCAACCCTACCCCTAAACCTACCCCTCACACAAAGCTACAGGCATTTTTACATTCTCAAAAAAAAAGTTTTTATTTGTTTGCTTTTGTTTTTTAAATAATTTGGTCTACAGGGACAAAGGAAGTGTAAACCTCATAAACCACATTGTAATACCTAACATTATACACATTTGTGTCCTCATAAACCATATAAACCTGTATACACACACACACTGAAGCAGTAAATTCTGTGACTGTTTTTCCCCCTTTGTCTTAGTCATGACTCACTCACAAAGACAAACAAACAATGATGGTTTCAGTTATAAGAAATTTTGCACAAAACTGTAATTGTAATCAGGTAGGTGAAAACCAGTGAACCATTAATTCCCATCTTTACTGTAACTGCACAACAGCAGTGTTGGGGAAAGTTACTTTTAAAAGTAATGCATTACAATATTGCGTTACTCCCAGGGTTTAAATTGGGCCGGGGCCGTCCAGGGCTAAGGCCTGACACATAGACTCCAGGGCTCGACATAAACACTTCATTAATGCCAGATAAATAACATGATTAAAACATCAGTAACCAAAAATAACTACGTAAACACCAAAACGCAAGTATTATTCTGATTTTAATACATTGAGAGTAAGTGGTGAATAGTGGACATAGCTACTGTATATAATGCATCTATTGATGGAATAAGGTTGCACTACTTAGGTGAGGCTCTCACAGCCTCTCCAGGAGAAATCAAAACGCGCAACATTAAGAAACTCAGCATCCTGAGGTAAACATTCAAAATGGATTTTTTTAAATATTTAAAATACAGTTAGTTAGGCAACATCACACAACGTTTTCACCATTACGACTGTTTAATAGTTCTATAAACAGTTCAATAAGCAAATACAATAATATTAGGTCACTTACTCTTTAGGCAGAAACACAGCGCATCTCACAGCAACCAGATTCATTGCTGATTGATTCCGTGTTTTAAACAAATCAGTTGAGTCAAATTTTCATTAGCCAATGCACAAACATCTGATGCATCTGCCGTTTGAAAGAATCGTTTGAATGAATGACTCAATGACTCACTCATTAAATGCTCACACTGGCACCTACTGGCATTTTCATTTCGTTGAAATGTATCATTTCCACCATCAATTCTTGTTTGTATATTCAAAAATATTGAAACGAATCTCATAATATTATTTAATGTAGCTGTATATTTCAGTGTAAATGATTCAATTTGATAACGTATAGATCACAATCATTATTATTGAATTTATGGATCAAATGTAAGAATTTGAAATTAAAGATGAAGTATTAATGAGGTTGGGGAGAAGTGCCCTCTATAAAGGTAAAAAATGCCTTTGGATTAAATATAAAAAACACGCAGATTTATATGTCACAGCTGATAGATAACTGATGAAAATATTGCTTCAGAATAAATCATATTTGCCAAGAAACAAAACACACACACACACCTACCAGACCTATATATATATTATATATTATATACACATAATATCTACACCCAAAACTCGATACCAAGCGCCCCTCCCCCCCCCCCCCCCCCCCCCCGGCCCCACATACAAAATCCCAATTTAACCCCTGGTTACTGCTCCCCTAAAAAAAGTACCTAACTGCATTATTTAGTTACTTTTTATTGAAAGTAATGTGTTACGTTACTTTTGAGTTATTTTTTAAATCTGGGCAGGGCTTGCTTGTTTGATTTTAAATATAAAAAGTTCCTCTTTTAGAAATGTAAAAGCCCTTTTCACACCAAAAGTGAAATGAATAAGCCCATCTGTATTGCATGAAGCATAGAATGCAGGAGAAGAAAGTTCAACACTCTTCAGCAATAAAAAAAGAAAAGAAAAACAAATCAACAAAGTAAGTTTTGCTTATTAATATGCTTGAACTGGATCATCGAAGTTCGGCAGTAAAGATATGGGTTAATAAAATAGGATTATATACATAAAGGATATTTGTGTTGTTTAATACATTTAATTATTGCAGGTTTGCATCGCACTGTTTTCATTCATTGTGCAGGTGAGATGAGTAAATGCATGTTCAGATCAGTCTAGAACTACAGTAAGACCATGTTTACACAGAGCCTCTGCACTTACTCCTGATTTCTCTCAACATGGCAACACCAGAGCTGTCAGTCAACACATGGGAACATTTTTTTGAAAAAGTAACTCAGATATTTTATTCTAAATTAAAAAGTAATACGTTACTTTACTAGTGAATTGAAAAAGTAATCTGATTACATAACTCGCGTTACTTGTAATGTGTTACCCCCAACACTTGCCATAAAAAGTAACAAAGTAATGTTAATACACCCACTCTTTTACACTTGTACATGCCATGGATAAACTTTCAAATTTCAACTGAATTGTTTCCTTCTGCACATAGCCAGGGTTTAAATGTCTATCTCTAAAGGCAAAGCAGCTGTTCATATTCAAATTCTAGCTCTGAATGAGTGTTTTTGCTTCTTCCTCTTGTTTTTTGCAGTCTCAGCACAAATGCATTGTGATCTTTGCGCTGGTGTGCTGCTGTGCTGTGCTGATAGCACTAATATTCTCTGCTGTAGATGTGTGGGGGGATGATGAGGACGATATCGCTGAAGGAAAATGTAGCAGTGCCTGCCGGTAAGCAAAACTCACCCATCACACCTAACATGTGACAATAGACTCATTGTCTGAATAGCCTGAAATTAAGCGTATTGGACCATTTTAGTCTTTTTTTTTATTCTACTTTGAAGACTTTGCTTAACCTAATTATATCATTTTATTGATTCACAATATTATCTATATTTAGAGAATGTGTCTTTACAAGTTTATTTTGAATTAGAGCATTGACACATTTATTTTTAATAAAACATCCTGAATTTTGATGATTTGCATGCCTGAGGGTGAGAAATACACTGACCGGTTAGATTGATATGATCCAGAAGTTCAGCACTTCGTTGATTTTCAAAAGGAGTTGGATTTATGGATGGATAATAAAAGCTCATCAGATTCAAAATCTCTGAAAAACATGTTTAAACAGATGTTGCACTAACCCAATGGGGGAACAGAGGTGCAGCTTGTTCAAACGATGAAATGCGAGACCTGAAGGTGGTGTATCAGCCACTTTCAGCAAAGCATCTAAGAGTACTTCTTCATCTGCACGTGCACAAGCTGTAGCTGAGGCTGAGAGAGCCAGCGTAAAGACATGAGCCACTGCTTTACATGAGACACATGCCCTGGACTTGGACAAGGCTAAACTTACAGCAGCTCATTAAAAAAAAGACAAAGCTGAACATTCAAACAGAACTAGCTGCATCCATGGCCAAATGAAACATGCTTGAGGAGTTCGAAACATCAACTCCAGTTCCTAGGGATGGCATGAATGCATATCTGGACAATTCACAGAGAAGGCAGTCAAGAACATCTCAAATGTATGATCCTTCAGACTCGGAATCAGCTCATGTTTTAAAGCATCCAAACCTCCAGCGACTCATGTAGGCAGTTCAACTCATTCAAGTGAAATCAGTGATCCCACACTGACCAGTGAAAATACAAATATATTGCTGAAGAAATTTTGTAGCAACAAAAACTATTAAAAGCAATGTACTGCATTACACTTCCTCCATTATAACCTTTGAACACAACATAGAGGACAAAGCTGACAATAGCAAAGACAAACTGCACTCTTTAGAGCAATATACATCTAAGATAAAACGCTGGTACAAAGCTGTCTGTGCATGGATCCTATGAAAGGACTCTAAAATAGCATATTGGTAATTAAGACAAAGTTGCCAATGAATATATTAAAGGGATCATATGATGTTGTCTGCCATCTGGTCAAAACCATGTCTGCATTTGTGATCGGAGAAATGACAAAAACAAGCGCTACTCTACACTGCTCAAAACTCGCGTTTGAATCATCAGTGGCAAATTCTTTAAATATGAAAACGTACTTACAGTCTGTGAGTCAGAACAGCCGGCATTGTAGTCTACTCTACCAGGATCAGGAAACAGTCCTCCATAAAATGTGCTGCACACATCTGAATATTTGGGTTGAAGTGTTCTGGAACAGTGTTGTAAATACAACTTAACCACTGATTTCTAGTCGTGTCCTCTTTTGGAAGACCAAACAAAGTAACAATACTACAGCGAGAATAAAAGTTGCGCCTTCTTTCTTTGCGTGAACATTTGGGCGGCGTTATGCAAATCTTCCCACATCGTGACGTAGACATGTGGGGGCGTGTTTTAATGAGGCGTTTTAGGAGGGCGTGGAACAGTCTTAACTTTTATAAAGAATATCTCTTTGGGTTTGAGACTTTAGTCTTTGCAATTTTACAGATCTTCTTTATGCACTAAGAGTTTGTAACACTCCAAAGAGAAAAGAAACTTGAAATCGCATCATATGACCCCTTTAAAATATAGCATCATATTGGGCTGCTATTAAGCCAGAGGATGTTGTTGCTCTGCAAAACAATGCACAATTCTGAGAGCTTTTCTAAATTCTGTGAAAATAATTTTTTTTAAATATGCAAAAGGTGGACACATCCATTAACATCAGAGCTACTATGTATTAAGTTGTACATGTGATTTGTCTGATGAGCAGAACAGAAAAAAATTTCAGTGATTTAGTGGAATTTGTCAAAAAAGCAGGCAAGAATAACTATATCCTATACCCTATATAAATATCCAATAAATATTATAAATATCCCAGACAATGTGCAAAGAGAAAAACTTCAAGTGAAAAAAAAGATGACTCAATGTCCACAAATAAAGAATTGCCACAACAGTTCAACAATTCAGTCTTATAATGTTCCATGTACTCTATAACTGCATTTCCTGAAGTTTATATGTAGGCCTAAAACAAAATCTCTGTTTCAATACTGCATTTCAGGAGGATTTGAATGAATGACTGTATTTGAAAGAGGTTTAGTTTAATCAGATTGATGCTGATAGGAGTCAACACTCCCAAGACAGTGGAGCCCTAATGGTGCCCTAAGGCAATGGTGAAGAATCAGTAACTGTCATGGGCCCTAAGCAGTGAAGACTTTTCTGGGATCTGTGGTAAATGGACCACTTAACTGCTGTTATGGAGCCTGCCCCGTTCGGTAGGCCATGTGTAAAAGTACATTTCCATAGCTAAAATTGAGGATCTGGTAAGTGCAACAATACAATGTGGAAGACCATTGGGAAATGTCTATTGGAGATAAATGGTAGCAATGCAAAGAGCTCTCGTCCTTGTCAGAAGATTCGAGAAGGATCTCTCCTTCTTTCTATTATATTCTACAGGCCATATATTCTAAGGCCATTCTAGATTCATGGGAAAGGTCATCAAGGCCTTACAGCACTCTCTTGGGTGGTTTTCTCCTGTGTTTTTTGGCACAAAAACCTTTTTGGCAACCTTGAAAGTCTGTAAAATACTGGATATAAGCCATCTTTTTGGCAGCATCCCGTCCTCTGGCAGTACAACATTTGCATTCATTGAAAATCGCCCACTGATTAATGCAGTGCACATTCACTAACGAAGCTGTTTTTTGACGACTGTGAGGAGAAACTTACAAGATCTACTCAAGCACAAATACTCATGGGATGACATATTTTCCCAAAGATGGCAACACCGGTTGGATGATCTCCCTCACCTGTCAAATTTGAATAGCCAGAGATGCGTGCGGCCCAAGAACACTGATATCCAGCAAGTGCAGCTCCAGCATTTTTTGCATTTTTATGGCTTTGTAACATCTTGAGGGTGAGTAGATGATGACAGAATTTTTTATTTTGGCTAAACTTTCCCTCCTTTAAAAGGAAACTCTCGGAGGACAATACAAGCCTGACATTCAATACCCCCTCAGATGCACACCATGGCAGGCCAGGTTAATTGCGTCTGCATCAAAATAAAGACTACAATTGAACATCCCATTAATAAATTACTGTATGTCTGCTATGCTAGGACATATATATATCGGAGAAATGACAAACAACAAGTGCTACTCTACACTGCCCAAAACTCGCGTTTGAATCATCAGTGGCAAAATCCTTTAAATGAAAACGTACTTACGTGAGTCAGAACTGCTGGCATTTTTAGTCTAACGTTACTCTCCCAGGTTCAGTAAACAGTCCTCCATAAAATGTGCTGGACACATCTGAATATTTGAGTTAAACTGTTCTGGAACAGTATTGTAAATAAAACTTAACCACTGATTTCTAGTCGTTGTCCTTTTTTGGAAGTCCAAACAAAGTAGTTTCGCTTTCACAACGAAAAACACAGCGGCCTAGCGTGAGGGGAAGCCCCGGCTTAGCGTGCGCTGAGGCCGGGATAGAGTGAGCTGAGGCGGCGGGGTCGAGAACGGCGTGCCCCGGCGGATCCGACGAATGAGCGGCCAACCACATGTGACGACCCCGGCTGGACTCCACTTCGTCCATGGTGAAAGTTTGATGGTAAATTTCCTCAGCTACCAGCACGGATCAACTCGCAAGCAATGACGGGAAGCGGAATTATCGTCCTCTTTTTGGAAGATCCAAAGCAAGTAGTTTCGCTTTCACAACGAAACACAGTGCCTTCATGACATGGTGGTGGCAGCAACAACAATACTACAGCTAGAATTAAAGTTACGCCTTCTTTTTTTTGTGTGAACATTTGGGCGGCGTTACGCAAATCTTCCCACATAGTGATGTAGACATGTGAGGGCGTGTTAGAACAAGCTGTTTTAGGTAGGTGTGGCTGACTCTTAAATCTCTTTGGATTTGAAAAGACTTTAGTCCCTTTGCAACCTTTACAGAATCTTCTTTATGCACCAAGAGCTTGTAACACCTCCAAAGAGAAAGAAAAAATTTTAATCCCATCATATGACCCCTTTAAAAGGTATGTTACAACTGTGTTTTAAGGTATAGTAAACCAAAGCTCAAGTTTTTGTTAACTTGTGGTCTAAGCATGTGTCCCTATAGTGGTTCAAGAAAGAAAAAAAAGCAATATGCAAAAACTGTAACCTGGGATCTTTTTTTGATTACTGGTCAGTTTAATGCCGGCGTTGCGAAGATATTGAAACACAACAAACATCTAAAAAGAATAAAACTGCCCTGCATCCCAAAATCTTGAGTTCTGGAAAATAATATAAAGATATCGCTGGTCCCTAACCCTTTGCAACCTCCCAGCCTTTTATTTATTCACTCCTAAGTTAGTGGGAAAAAAAATCCAAGACCCGCTTATACACCTGTAAATCTGGCAACACACTGAAGGCTGAGTCCTAATCAACAAATTCCCTCAAGAGACCTAGGCCATGTAACCTTTTCCAGATGTAATGTATATATATATAAAAAATTATAAAATACCTCATCTGCCTCAGCCATGCTAATCAGGAACTGTCCTGAACGTAACACTGATCGCGCCTGACCTGCCTTCCATTTCCACTATACTCTCTCTCTCACATACATACATTCTTCTCTTACATACACATATTTTCTTCAGACATACATTCTATATATATATTCTGTATACAGTATATGTATGTGAAAGGAGAATGTATTTGTGTGAGAGTAGAAATGTATGCATGTGAAAGGGGAATGTAAGTGTGTGAAAGCAAAAATGTATTTATGTGAAAGGATAATGTAAGTGTGTGAGAGTGCCAGAATTAATTATGGCTTGTACGGCCCCTCATACACACATATATATATATAATATACACACACATATGGGTAAAAATAAGTAAACAACATCCCATTTGTTCCCGCAGTACAATTTAATATAATATTTAGTAAATATATTTCTAAAAGTGCTGTTGACATGATATTTTCACCAGATGTCGATACCAACCCAAGTAATCCCTACATGCAAATAAAACAATACAAATAATTTCAGAAATTAAGTTATGTGTAATAAAATGGAACAACACAAGGAAAGAGTATTGAACTACTGAAATGTATTTCAGTCCCAGGACCTCTTAAAGGGTTAGTTCACCAAAAAATGAAAATTAGACTGTGTTTTACTCACCCTCGAGGCATCCTAGGTGTATATGACTTTCTTCTTTCAGATGAATCCAGTTTTATATTAAAAATTGTCCTGGCTATTCTAAGTTCTATCATTGCAGTCAGCGGGTGTTTGCAGTTTAAAAAAAAGGGGGCAGGGTCCCACAAGTCGTCAAAGAAAGCGCACCACACATCCATAATAAAACGTGGCCCTCACAACGGCTCCGGGGGTGATACCGGCCTCACTTTGTCGGCGAATCCATGATGCGAATTCCAAAAATATCCATATTTCCCCAACGTAATAAACCTTTTCTCTCACTTATTACACGTTGCTCCCCCGGTATCGTCATACACTGAAGCAGTTCCGGCGGATGGCACAGCACGTATGCGCAGTGCGCTTGCCTCTGAGGTATGCTAGACTTTTCATTTTAACCCTAAGTCAAAAAGAAAACCATAGACAACCCTTTTAGTCAACTTTTATTGGCATGTTTTCTAAAGTTACATTTGGCAGTATGGCTCTGTTCCAAGTTTCCTGTCATTTTCATGAGCTCCATGAAGGCCAGGACAGGGAAACAGCAGTCGCTTCAAGGGCAACCCTCCTATTTTAAGAATAGGAGAATAGCACAAAAAAAAAAACAGACCATACCAGGCAATCCTCCCTGGCTCTCCCTGCTAAAAGAAGAGCCAGCAGAGGAACCAAATGAGCAATGCAGGAAGCCAATTTACTGCTTTAAAATAGCCAATCAACTACGTAAAGTCAGCATAAGAAATGAAGCAAGAGTAATAAATATATATATATATATATAGATTGAGGAACCACACCCCAAACCGCTACTGAAAGCCAAACATTTTAATTTTACACCACAATTAGGGGAGCTGCCTCATGCTTTTTTTTTGAGCCTCCCAGGATGGCTCAGCCATTGGGTCGGAGGTTAACATGTCCATAGTGGACGAAGACCATCTCCCCATGCCCTTGCAATGTTAGACCACGATGGGAGGAAAGCTGCAGTTGTACAGCCCCTAATTATGCGCCGAACATGAGGCTGTGAACGTTTCTGGGGGGAAGACCCACAGAGAAAAAGAGAGCAAACCAGGCTCTGGACATAGGATTTTCCTCCTCTGTGGAAAACAGTGGGTCCTGCGGACCAGCTTGTGGACGGCTTCTCATGTAGGCCAACATGGAAGATAGAGGACAAAAAAACTGAGTTAGATTCAGAAATGAAAATTACTGTGCCTTCCTTGTTTTTATCAGTTTTAGAATGCTTTAGATATATGGTGAAGTAGTGAGAATAAATGGTTACATCTAGTGTTGCTTTCGTCAATGAAAATTATGACTAAACATCGTCGTCAACGAACCTTTATCACGTGACGAAAACGAGACGAGACGCAACGTAAATGCTGGTCATGTGACGATGACTATAATTAAATGTATAATGTAATATTGTTGACGAATAAAAACGAGACTGAATGTGGTTTACAAAATAAAAACTATTCTAAAATGTCTCTTAATTTTCGTTGACCAAAACGAGACAGAACGAAATGTTATAACGTTATTTCGTCTCATTAAGTCGCGTTATTATTATTATTAT
This sequence comes from Sinocyclocheilus anophthalmus, assembly GCA_018155175.1. Taxonomy (NCBI): domain Eukaryota; kingdom Metazoa; phylum Chordata; class Actinopteri; order Cypriniformes; family Cyprinidae; genus Sinocyclocheilus; species Sinocyclocheilus anophthalmus. Next base: position 67,699 of record JADLZN010007077.1, read on the forward strand.
TTTGCAGTATTTCTGTTTACTGTGTCTCGCTTCAGGGGCTGCATCAGGTAACACTGCTCAGACGCAGGCGACGTCACTTCCTCAAACCCCACTCGCGGCATTATTTAGAGCAGTGTTTCCCAACCGGGGTGCCGCGTCTGTCAAGAGCAGGGGTGCAGTGTAAAAAATCATTTTTTTTATATTTTTAAATTGCTAAAATGTAAAAAAAGCAGCTATTTTATAATGTCCATTTCTAATGTCGCCAATAATTATAGATGCACTGAAATTCTGGCTGCCGAAAATTAGTTCACTGCTCATGTTTCACTTTCACGTGGTGTGACGCTCTATTATTATCCCGCTCTATGCATGTGCGCTTTGCTCAGTCGCTCCACTTGTATACCGTTCATGCTAATCGGAACAGCAAAGTCCACTCAAACACTGAGCCGACAGCACACATGGATGCAGTACAGTACTGTTTCTGTCTGCAATAGCCCTACTGAGTTGTAACATGGTGTGGTAAACCTTTTTCTAGGATTGAAACATTATTGGATAATTGGTAAAAAAAAATTAATCTTCTTAATACCCCTACTGTGTGTTTAGACCAGCCCGAAAAAACTAAAAAAAGCAAAGTTTATTTCATTTGTAGGGGCCCCCCTATCGTGATTTTTTTTTTTTATTGTGCTATCCTTAGTAATTTCCCTTTATTTTGTTCCCCCTATTTTATTATTACTGCTTTAGCCCTCTTGTCCCATTTTTTAATATTCCAGTTCAAAGTTTTAAATCCAAGCCATCCCGTGCCTACTGCACAGCCAAAATTACCTCAACTGTAAAATCAAAATACACTGAGTGAGCAAAACTTTTTTTAATTACCATTATAACTAGCTATCTCACAATGTTTACATATGAATAAAAGCCTACATTAAAATCCAATAAATTGGCCCCTTCATTAGAAATTAGCCTACTGATTGTCACCATTGATGGACCACATTTTTTTTTAATAATATTAAAAATATCTTTGACATTATAATCTGCAGTTCTTCCCTGCTGTACCGAATACCTATGCTTTTCAAAGTATCATATCGAAGTTAGAAATTCCAATATTGTGACCAAATTAATTTTGTAGGGTGCCACAAATTTGTAAAAATTTCCAAAGGGTGCCGCATCTAAAGAAAGGTTGGGAAACACTGATTTAGAAGACGAAAACCAAACAAAGTTAAGTCTGACACAGAGAAAGGGACCGATGTCCAGCCAGCCGGGGTTCATCTTTATTTAAATTTATGTGTGTGTACTTCTAACATGTTTGGTTGGTAAAATAAATTTTGTAAATTCAAATCAGAGCGTCTTCTGTGTCTGGAATGGATGTATTCTTGAGTCTATAGGGTAACAATAATATAATAAGATAGCCTTGTTTGAAATGGGTTTGGCTAAAATAAAATTTTGGTTTTGTCTATACTACTAGTTACTTATACTATATTGACTGGGTTAAATAGAATTGCATTACTAAAAAGAGACTAAAATACAATTATCATTGACTAAAACTAGACTAAAATAGTCATGGATAATTTCTGAGTAAAATAAGACTAAAATGCTCAGACTTTTATTTGACTAAAACTTGACTAGACTAAAAGAGTATGAACGTGACTAAAACTAAAAAAAACTAAAATGACAGCTTCACACAAAAACTAGACTAAAATTAAAACAGGCCGCCAAAAACAACACTAGTCACATCAGAAATTGTGAGGTCCTGTGATGGATTAAAAGAATCAGAGCATGTGGTAAACTCGCCACCTCTGAGAAAACCATATAAAGCTGTAAGCAAAGCCTACTCTAGCATTAAATCAGTATAAGAGCCAAAGCATCCCTCTCTTAAACGTGATATTAACTTTAGCAAGAGTAGGAGCGTGAAGGGGAGACATTGATCGTTGCCTTGAGGTTTTTCTTTTATGAGGCCATTAAGCAGGAGACGAATCGATGGATTTCCTAGTAAGCTGATGGTAGATGGATCCAACCAGCGAAGGGGGAATTGGATGCCGGCGACCATACTTTTGATGCTTGAAGGCTGCATTTTTCTTGATTCAAAACAGTGGACTATAAAAGCACTAACATAACATTGACCGGTAGTACAGCTACGGAGAAAGTAGCACAGAAAGAACTGAAGTGAGACCAAGCAGAGTCTTACATTTTTAATGTAGATTTATCCAGACCATTACGCATATAGTGAGCTGCAGAGTGCAAATACGATTGAAAGGTCATGTCTAGTCTAGTACGGTTTGGCTGAAAGAGGGACAGATCAGGCTGGATGGCGCTGTCTCCGGGCACAGGAGGTGGAATTTCTGAAATTCAAACCGAGACAAAGAATCAGTTTTGTTATATTTTATGTTACTTCAGTGCTGTATATCAGAAAGCCTTGAGTCTGTCCCCCCCCTGTTGTAGTTTTTTTTTGACAGAATTGCCCTCAGCAACTTTTATGATGGCCTAATTTCTTGTTGTTTTATTTAATCCCATTATTTTCAATAAATAATATTTTCTATATACGTAATAGTAGTATGGTAAATTAGAAATGTGTGTGTGTGTGTGTGTGTTCATGATGGTGATTTTAGTGACATTGTTTTACGAGTCAGCAGTAAAGTACTTTGAAAGAGGCTGAAACGGAAGTTATTTTTACTCTTAATAACAGCTTGTAAGACACAGCCAACAAATGCACTGAGCAGCACTGTCATCAGAAATCACCCTTAACAGACCAAAGGTAATAATCAAACGGCACGTGCCCAAGAGCCTATCGCTTTCCTCAGTGGACATTCAAACTAATGTTTTATTGTGAATATGAGATTGATCTGAAGAATGAATGCTGTATCAAATGCAAGTAATCAAACTCACTCAGTCAATCTCTCTCTCATAATACACAACATAGGCTAATACAGGGAGCTTTTAATACAGTAATGCAATATAAGCTTTCAATGAAGCAACTCAACGTTCCTTCATTACTAGTTCTAAAGTGACGTTTCTGAATTAGTAACGGAGGCTTGGACTCAGCTGTTAAACTGTCAACTTTAGATTTTAATTCGTGGTGGAAGGAAGTAGTTCTGCACAAAAGAGGGTTTTTAAGACACTCCGTTGTTGTTTCTTATGCATTTACACACTCATGCCATTGAACTATTGTATAAACGCAACATCACATTCGTAGAAGTGATATATGACTGCATATTGGCATGCTGTGGTTACCTACGGTCGAGCCCATATACAGCCATATCTCACGTCTACTCATGTGATATTGCTCATATAAGTTATTTAAGTTTCCTTTAGTTTTTTTCTTCTGTTTTCTATGTCCAGTTGTTGTTTGTGTTGTTTTTTAGTATGCACAGTTGGTTTATAAGTACCTGAAAGCCATACTCAAGTAAAAGTACAGATATCTTTCCAGAAAATGACGTTGGTGGAAGTTGAAAGTCAACCATTTAGAAATTACTTGAGTAAGTCTTAAAGTATTTGATATTTTTGAACTTAAGTATGAAAAGTATTTTTAAAATCTTAAACGTACTTAAGTATTGAAAGTAAAAGTACAAGTACATGCAAAATGGAAAAGAAGCAAATAAATATATATATAAAAAAAATTCATACACAGCTTGAGCAAGATTGTGTTCAGTTTTAACTCCATCTTCCATTTAGCATTTTTGGGTATGAATAAGAAGCACTTCAATCGGTACTTAGTGTCTTTCATTCCAACATAAGAAAACATTTCTGGAATCTGGGCATCTGAAAGGATAAGCCTAACGTTTAGTGTATACCTCAGAGGGACAAGATGGGTGCATTTTAAAGGTGTCAAAATGATGTTATTTCAATTGTTCCTTTCTCTTTGGGTGTTTTTTACAACAAACTCTTGGTGCATAAAGATATCTGTAAAGTTTGCAAAGACGAAAAGTCCCAAATCCAAAGAGAATATTCCTTTATAAAAGTTTAGGGTTACACTTTATTTCGATAGTCCCCTTTAGACATTCTATTAACAGTAAGTAAATTTGCAACTACATGTCAACTACCAATCATTAAAGTATTAGAAGACTGTCTGCTTAATATATTCTAACACTTTCTTTGTCAACATTCTACAAACCCTAAACCTACCCTAACAGTCTACTCTGAGATTTAGTAGACATGTAAAAGTTTGGCAATTATGAGAATTATTTTTTGTTGACATGTAAGTTTACATTTAGTTTACAAAGTTGACTTATAGTTGTATAGAAATGTCCCTAAAGTGGACTCTCGAAAATAAAGTGTAACCAAGTTTTAAGAGTCAGTCACGTCTACCTAAAACGGCTCGTTCTAACATGCCCCCACATGTCCACCTCACTATGTGGGAAAATTTGCATAACACCGCCCAAATGTATTCACGCAAAGAAAGAAGGCGTAAATTTATTCTCGCCTGTTTGCCTTGTTTTGCCCCCACTGCCATGTTGTGAAGACACTCTGTGCTTCGTTGTGAAAGCGAAACTAATTTGTTTGACCTTCCAAAAGAGGAACCGACCTAAGACATCATGGTTTTAAGTTGTATTTAGCAACATGTTTTCCCAGAACCCACTTTCACCCAAATATTCATATGGTGTGCAGCACATTTTAATGGAGGGATGAAGACTGTTTTACTGGAACCATTAGCCTAATGCTTCTGTGGCAACAAATACTGGGTGTTTTCTATAAAGCTGGGCGTTCCAACTTGCAGGACATTTCCCTGACGCTTCTGTTCTGACTCACGATTGTAAGTACGTTTTTAATATTTAAAGAATTTGCCACTGAGATTCAAACGCGAGTTTTGAGCAGTGGTAGAGTAGGCTTGGTTTTGTTTTTGTTTGTTTTTTTTTTCCCGATCACACATTGCACTACATGGTTTTTTATGTTTTAGGCGGGCGCTATGCCTGGTTTAAAAAGACATAATAGTCATTATAATCGTCATTTGTCCCCCACTGGATGCAACAAAATGCTAGTTTGTAAATGGTGTTTTATTGGTTTTTTTGTTTCGTCTAGTGATGTGTCCTTGTATTGCAAACGAATCTTTCGTATTAACCAGATCTTCTAGTGAAAACCTTTCCCGAACCAGTTTACCAAATCGAACTGAATCGTTTGAAACGGGTCGCTTCTCCAGTATGTTCTCCAGTATCCACAAATTACTTAAGTTATTCAGTTTATAAACGTGCCTGACACTCCCTCTGACGTGAAAATAAACCAATATCCTGAGTTATTCAGTTACTCCTAACGGTACATTGACTGAACTGCTAAAAAAGAACCGATGATGGGATGTGCACGAGCAGAGCAGCTGGACTGAGTCTCGTCGCTCCGGCCGGACACGGAATCAACAGTATGTGAGGGGCGTAACTTTTCCGTCTCACGCTTGAGGTATTCGGCCCAATCACAACGCACTGGATAGCTTGGATAGCTGGCCAATCACAGCACACCCTGCTTTTTCAGACCGATGAGCTTTTTTAAAAAATCGATGCGTTTCAGAAAGGCGGGATAGAGGAGAACAATAATGTACAGTATGTGGAAAATAATGTTTTTTTTAACCTTAAACCACAAACACATTTCATTACACCAAATACACAAAATAATGTTCTTTTTAGCAACGTAATATGACCCCTTTAAACTGCAGTTACAGATGAATAAATGGCCTAATGTTTTTGTTTTTAACCATAAAACGGTGAATACTGATTATTTGAAATCATTTAAAACATGAAAAAATAGTGGAAATGTGAAATTAAAACCGCCAGTATGTGGCAGCAAGTGACTGTTAATGAGTGAGCCATTGAGATTCAACTGTTTCATTCAAACAACTGATTCATTCAGGAACAAAGCATTTGACTGTGTTAATGACTGAACCACTGAATCATTTATTCTACCGATTCGTTCAAAAAGCTGATTCAATCAATAAGTAAACACCGTCCATTGCTCAGAGACACAAAACAGTGCCATGATCTTTGTTAGGAACTATTTTCGTCAGTAAAATTGAGCAAAAACAGGCAATATTATGTCTAAAATGTAAGCCACTTATTGCTAACTTTACTGAACTTGTATAAAATTATTATTAAATGTGTTTTCATGCTGATATCTGCAGAAAAACTGTACTCTTTGTGTGATATTGATTAAGTTAATTATATTAAATTATATAAATATAAAAAAGCATACAGAAGCATTTTTTGCCGTCTATAATTTAGAATGCCTGGAATTTTGACTTTAAATAGCCTAATAAATCAATGTGCGTGCACTCTGTGCTTGATTTGGTTATATACTTGATAATGTCAGATCGCACATAATTAAAACAACACTTACCATATTATCACAGAAGACATACTGTATATTGCACACCCCAGCCTCGACTTGAGTGGAAAATGAAATCACCCGCGGGTTTGTGGGGGTGCGCACATTCTTTTGCACACGGAGCAAGTTTTTTAGGAGTCCTCAAAAAAACTTGGAGACGCCAGACCACTGATTTGTCAAACCTGCTTTCCTGCAGTCTGTGTTTTTCTGACTTCTGACTATTTTGTAGTTAGTAACGAATATGCTTTGGGGAAATGTTTCAGAGTAAAAGTATACATTTTAATTAAAAAATGTAGTGGAGTAAAAGTAAAAGTTGGCTGAAATATAAAAACTCAAGTTAAGTACAGATACTCCTAAAAAATACTTAAGTACTGTAACAAATTATTATTACTTTGTTACATTACACCACTGAGTATGCACTGTTATACATGTGAACTTTGCTTATTAAAATTACCTTAATTTTGAAACATTTGACTGTGAGAGTAGTAAATAGTCTTGTGAAATGTAATTCTTCTAATTGCATAGAATGGTATGGCCACTTTAATATTTCATTTAATTTTAAATGTATTTCAACATTTTTATATTATTATATGATATTAATTTGCTAATATTTACATTATGTGTATATTATGTGTAAATAATACACAATATATAATGTATATGCCTGGTGGCACATATTTAATGAAGAACAGGAACATACTACTTTTGTCTAATTTTGGAATACTGCTTGTTGATATTAAAAATTATATTTTTGACATGGTTGCCAATCAATAATTGAGATACAGGCCTTAGATATAGGTAAAATACTGGGTTACAGTATATAAATAATACATCAGGTTAATAAACAGATAGTTTTTCTTTTAGGCTAAAAATCTATCCATCTTGAATTTATATATATATACCTGTATAGACAGGGTGCCAACTCTCAATAAATTATAATGTTGTGGAAAAGTTAATTTATTTAAGTAATTCAACTCAAATTGTGGAACTCGTGTATTAAATAAATTCAATGGCACACAGACTGAAGTATTTAAGTCTTTGGTTATTTTAATTATGATGATTTTGGCTCACATTTAACAAAACCCCACCATTTCACTATCTCAACAAATTAGAATATTTTATAAGACCAATAAAAAAAACATTTTTTTAGTGAATTGTTGGCCTTCTGGAAAGTATGTAAATTTTTTGTACATGTACTCAATACTTGGTAGGTGCTCCTTTTGCATGAATTACTGCATCAGTGCGGCGTGGCATGGAGACAATCAGCCTGTGGCACTGCTGAGGTGGTATGGAAGCCCAGGTTTCTTTGATAGTGGCCTTCAGCTCATCTGCATTGTTGGGTCTGGTGTCTCTCATCTTCCTCTTGTCAATACCCCATTTATTCTCTATGGGGTTCAGGTTAGGCGAGTTTGCTGGCCAATCAAGCAGTTACACCATGGTCATTGAACCAGCTTTTTGTACCTTTGGCAGTGTGGGCAGGTGCAAGTCCTGCTGGAAAATGATATCAGCATCTCCATAAAGCTTGTCAGTAGAAGGAAGCATGAAGTGCTCTATAATTTTCTGGTAGATGGCTGCGTTGACTGTGGACTTCAGAAAACACAGTGGACCAACACCAGCAGATGACATGGCAGCCCAAATCATCACTGACTGTGGAAACTTCACACTGGACTTCAAGCAACATGGTTTTTGTGCCTCTCCACTCTTCCTCCAAACTCTGGGACCTTGATTTCCAAATTAAATGCTAAATTTACTTTCATCTGAAAAGAGGATTTTGGTCCACTGTGTTTTCTGAAGTCCCTCCCAGTCAACGCAGGCCATCTACTACCAGGCCATTTATAGCACTTCATTTTTCCTTCTGCTGACAAGCTTTATGGAGATTCTGATTTCATAATGTCAACCAAAAGCACCAAAAGCTGGTTCAATGAACATGGTGTTACTGTGCTTGATTGGCCTGCAACTCGCCTGACCTGAACCCCATAGAGAATCTATGGGGTATTGTCAAGAGGAAGATGAGAGACACCAGACCCAACAATGCAGATGAACTGAAGGCTGCTATCAAAGCAACCTGGGCTTTCATTACACCTGAGCAGTGCCACAGGCTGATTGTCTCTATGCCACGCCGCACTGATGCAGTAATCCATGCAAAAGGAGGCCCAACCAAGTATTGAGTACATGTACAGTAAATGAACATTTTTCCAGAAGGCCAACAATTCACTAAAACATGTTTTTTTTATTGGTCTTATGAAGTATTTCTAATTTGTTGAGATAGTGAATTTGTTGGGTTTTTGTTAAATGTGAGCCAAATTCATCACAATTTAAAGAACCAAAGACTTGAACTACTTCTGTGTGCATTGAATTTATTTATTACATAAGTTTTACAATTTGTTTTGAATTACTGAAATAAATGAACTTTTTTTTCCACGACATTCTAATTTATTTAGATGCACCTGTAAATCTAAATTGTACGGAAGTATTCCAGAACCCCCTTAAATTTTTCACTCTTTTTTATATTGCAGCCATTTGCTAAATTCATTTAAGTTATTTTTTTTTCCTCAATGTACCACACAGCACCCCATATTGACAGAAAACACAGAATTTTTGACATTTTTGCAGATTATTAAAAAAGAAAAACTGAAATAAATATCATGGTCCTAAGTATTCAGACCCTTTGCTTATGTACTGTATATATATCATAATCATGCACAGTGTAATTGAAGTCCAGCATTCTTTTAAAATTTGATTCTATTGTCAACAAGGACAGGTAATCAAGATGCATCGTTGTCATTTTGTTTTATGTTTTAATAAAACTTTTAATACATCTAATCTTAGAAAATGAATGCTTCCCCCTTGCAATTTAGCATGATGCACAGTTCAACATAGACCTCAGAAAAGAGAAACTGAAGACTAAGATTCTCCACAATACCTTTGAGCTCATATGGATCACTATGATGGTCTAGGTCTGCTGGCGAAGCAGATAATGGCACCTTCAAACAGTGTGCTGTGTCTTTGACCATGAATAGTACCCAGAACAAGTTGGTCAGCTCCTTGTAAATGCCACAGTTCTTCAAGGTCCTGCTGTGCTGTCCAAGCTATCATCTGCAAAGGTTTTGTACTTTCTCACCCAGCGTTTTTTCTCTGTGTCATCACAACGCAATGCAGTGACTCTGTGGTCAGCAAATTCACATCATTCTTCTGCAGCTGCAAACATTAGCGTTCAGGGTGGCCACTTGAACAAACAACACTTTTTCTTCACTTTCACTTCTGCTCTACTCTACTCTCTTCTGCGAACTGCTAATATTGTTGGCTCCTAAATTGCATTGCTAAATTGCATTGTTGGCTCATTTGTGAGTTACTTTGGATTAAACTGTCTGCTAAATTAATATATGTAAATGTAGTGGTGTTAAATATCTGCATAATTCCTGCAAAGCATTTTCATAGAGTCGCTCTGGCACTTCATCACATAGATGACAAAGCTTTAATGAGAAGACATTTGAAAAATGTGTTGGAATCATGTTTACTAATTACATAACATATTAGGGGACAGGCTATCAGACGAGCTAATGCCCTCTTTTTTGTGATGCATTTTTAAATGTAATTTTTATGTATTTTTTATGTAAAGTTCAATACTGAATACTTTGTCATAAGACTGATATTTTTTCTTTCTGTTGTTTTGTTTTTAAACTCTAAACACACATAGCCATGAGGGAAGCAGTTTCTCCTCTGGTTTATCATTGAAAGCACCAATTATCAAATTAAATCTTATAAGAAAGGTGTGTCTTTTTTTTAATGGTTAACTTGTATGGTCTTAATTATAAGTGTTTGTAAAGATATGATTTAGAGAGAGTATTGATTTGGAGCTATTTAAGTGTTGGACAGAGTGCGGGTAATGTGTCCTTTTAAGATATTCTATTACACAGACTCAATGTACAGGCACTGTAACAGGATAGGAACTATGATCAAATCTATATGCTTTAGCAGTAGAAAAAAACATTAGCAGGCACTTCTCATCTGAGGCCACTTTCAGTACAAGTGAAATCCCTCTGGAGCCACCAAGGATGCTTTAAGTGTTGGAGTTCAAGTGATGGTGGTAATGCACAACTGGGACCTCAGTAAATCTTATTTCCTGAACTGAACCCGGGACCTTTAACAGCCAACATTCTTAACCACTAGACTACCACAACCCTCCTGTGAATTCTGTTTGCATTAGCATCTACTGTCTGCAATCTTTCTTAAGTTGGATTGTGTAATAAACATTTCTTAAAGCTTATGGGTCAAAAAGACAGGATTATGAATTTTATATAATGTTATTTTTATTATGGAGGGGAATCTGTACTTTACTTCTGTAGTATTTTTGGAAACAAAATGTATTTTGAAAATTGTTTGATGTAACCATTGTTTTAAATTGGATTCAAATCAGATTTTAATTAAGACATGATTCAAAAATTAGACATTAGTGTCATTTAGGAGAACAGGCTCCACTTTACCTAGGATTTTTCCTCCGCATCATGGCAAATAGGGAATGGGGGCAACCGATTTCTTCGCTTCACGAGTCCACGTGACCAGGACACTTGCTTAAGGCAATACTGGCAAGCCACCATAATATACATACATTTATGTATGTATGTGTGTAATCATAATCATTTCAATGTTCTCACTATTATTGTATTTATTATTGCATTATTTCCATTAGTATGCAGTATGCTGTTCTCTATTGTGTTTGTAGCCCTGCTGCGTCTTATCATCAAGGTGTTTTGTTTCTCTTATTGATCTGTTTATTCCATGTCTTTGTGATCTGTTTCAGTCTGTTGCAGCCATATAAAGATTTATTGTGCTGAATCACTGTCAGGATGATAAATACACAAACAACTATTTGTAATTTTGTAATCTAGTAAAATCTAGGAGGTGTTACAATGAATTTTTTGTACACATAATGCTAATTTATCAGTTATGCCCACCCATCCGGTTAAGTCTGACATTGTCACAGAGACAAAGCACAAGGAAGACGTTCACAACGAGTAGACCTGACAAAACCAAACTGAACAGACTGGGGTTTATAAACACAGGGCAATCAGGGGAACACAGGTGCATGGAATTATAAAGTAATGAAACTAAACAAGAACAGAAAAAATACCATAAAAGGAAACACAGGAAGAACTACAGAGGCAAAATGGGTCCAAAAGTCTGACATTTCACCCCTTCCCGGAAGGTGCGTCCTCGCACCGTAGATACAACAGAGGGAGGGATGGTTGGGAACTTGGAAGGAGGAGGACGGACACCCGGGAGGGTCCATGGGGGTGACAAAGGAGAGAGGAGCCAGGGAGAAGACAGGAGGGGCTTAGAGCAGGAGGAGCCAAGCTGGAACCCAGGCCACAGCCATTACGATGACCCACGGTGGAGCAGATGGAGGGAGGAGCCATGGAGGAGGAATTGCCACTGACTCCAGGGGGCCGACCAACAGCAGCGGAGCAGGTGGTGGAGAAGCCAGAGGCGGAGACAGAGATAGGGAGCTGGTGGATTGACGGGTGATGGTGGAGGCGAGGGAGCTAGAAACCGAGGTGGAGCCGCTGGGTCTACGGGCCGAGGCGGAGTCCGGGCCTCGGAGGCTGGAGGTGGAGGTGAGGGATGCTCCAGCCACGGCGACGATGGAGGATGGCAGACCCACGGGGCTCGCACCGTATTGATGTTGGGCTGAGGGCAAGCAGAGGGGCTGCCAGAAGACAGTGGAGGATGAGGCAGGAGCGCGTGGGAGGGCGGTTATTTGTGAGCCTCTGGGCTCTCAGGGCTGCCCTCGGGGATCATAGCCCACTTCTGGCTGGACTGGGAAACGGGAGCCCTCTCAGGGCTGGATGGAACCAGCGGGGACAAGGGGAGAGGAGAGGGGGCAAGACGACCTCATTCGCGGTGGGCACTGTCGCCGGCTCTCGCACCTGGTCTGACGGGTCGGGCTCCAAATCCGAGATGATCCTCCGCTCAGTTGCTCGGCATTGCGCTGGCTCGTTGATCGCTGCGGTAATGGGCTCTCCGTCTTCGGTGGGCTCGGGCTGATGCTCCGCACCGCGGGAAGATGGTGGGCTGGGCTCTGGGTCAGGATTGGAACTGGCGAGATCATCCATGGGACAGATGGTGAGAGGCGATCCGTTTCTCGCCAGTATCCACTCCACAAATGCGGCTAAATTCTCTCGAGGATCATCTTCGAACGACGGCGATGGCGCGCTGTTCAAGCTTGCGTCATAGAATGAGTAGAGTGCGTCATCTGGGTAGCTGATGGTGCTAGCTAACAGCTGGAACTGTCTCGTATGGTCCTCAAGAGATCTGTCCCCCTGCTCCAGCAGGAGGAGGAGGAATTCCGGGCGGGTGAAGGGATTCATAAGGGGAAACACAATGGAAACAAAAACACTGAGATAAAAAACTGAAACAAAAACGGAGGGTAGACACACGTAGGTAACTGTATTGGTCGGGTCTTCTGTTACAATTCGCTTACGGGAGGAACGAGAAGACGTGGAGATTTCACAAAATGAGAGTCTTTAATAATCCAAAAGGGAGACACGGAGCACAAGGAATACGTTCACAACGAGTAGACCCGACAAAACCAAAGGGAACAGACTGGGGTTTGTGAACACAGGGCAATCAGGGGAACACAGGTGCATGGAATCATAAAGTAATCAAATTAAACAAGAACAGGAAAAAGACCATAAAAGAAAACACAGGAAGAACTACGGAGTAGTCCAAAAGTCTGACAGACATCACGTGTCACTGTTTCCAGGTTCACATGCTCCTTCAGATCCCAAAAGCAATGTAGCAAACAATTAAAAATGCTAATATATACTCACAGTAAGCTTTAGTAGTACTGAAAAATCATCATCCTAACCAAACTCTCAATTGGTCACACAGGGATTCATATTTTCTGAATCTTTAAAATATTGGTGTCCGGGACGTCATAAGGCCAGAGACTATAGTATACACTGTGAGTTTTAAAAAGCTTAGATTAATGGTGTGATACAAATGAATAGTGCTCATAACTGGCTGTTGAGTGTTCTCACTTGAAACTGAGTAGAGGTTTGGGCCTGGAAACAATATTATTGGTCAGTAATAACCCTATGCAAATCATTGGAAATCATTACCCTTGTAATATCCATTCTCAGTGAATCCTGCCTGGACTTGAATATAGATTATCTTGTGTTCACAGTGTTGTGCTTGTTGAGAATATTCCAGAAGATCTGTCCATTCCATATAAGGACACAGTTTCACTGGCCGCTGGTCTCCATGAGCTTTTGGATCAAGCACATCGATCTGTTGAGATCGTGTCACCATGGTGGGCACTGAACTCTACTGAGTATGAGTCAAAACCTCCCCAGGCCAAACAGGTAACACCCAACATACTGCAGTGTCAACACCTCTGCTGATTACATCTATGAGAGTTTATTTTACAGAGAGCTAGATTCGTCCCAATATGACTGCATTTAAATGTGACTATTTCTTCTGTCATCCTCAGGGTCAGATCTTACTCCATCAGTTGATGAGTCTGCAGTCTAGGTCAGTCAGTTTGAAGGTGGTCAGTGGACTAACTAATTCCTCAGAGCTCAAGGCACTCACTCAGAGTGGTAAGTATATGATATTATTTAGCATCCACTGTCTAACAAAATCATCTTGTAAGATTCTTTGTGTTTGGACCAAGTGTGAAGATGCAAAGACACAGGAATTTGATAACTTTAAAACAGGTTACTCCATGATTTGTGGAGAACACTTTAATACAAAGGTGCCCAGCCCTGTTCCTGGAGATCTACCGTCCTGCAAAGTTTAGCAGCTCCAACCCTGATCAAACACACCTGAACCAGCGAAATCATCTTTTCAGTAGCACTTGATAGATGAACCTAAAGTATACAGGAAGATCTCCAGGAACAGGATTGGACTCCCCTTCTCTAACCAGTGACCCAAGTAAACCTGCAATCAAACCTGCAAGAAATTTTAATAGAGCAATAAAAAAAAGACTTCCCAAATGTGGGGGAACAGCGTATACCTACTCTTTTTAGGTTCACTCCCAGATTTATCCACATCAACCTCAAGTTCCCTCCTTGAGCTTTTTCCTACTTCTTAGATTCTCCCTGGCCCTCATCTGCTCAGATACTTTAGATAGCTGAAGACAACAGGCTTTGAAAGGATTCCCAAAAAATTAAGAAGGATCACTGGACACTCAGGAGCAGAAGACTAGAGAGCAATGGTAGGAGATAAAGCAGGGAAACCAGGACTACTGAAGGTTTGGGAGAAGTAATGAAAAGTGGGAGAAGTGACTTGGTATAGCTAATTATGGCTGAGAGGAGAAAGAGACAGAGAGGGAATACTGGGGGTTTTGTGTGGAAATACTGGTGGCTTTACAGACTTCATAAAAAACTTGAGACAAATAAAACCATTTAAATTGGGATGAGTTGGAATCTTGGGAATAAACCCCAGGGACTCAAGATGAGACATAGGAGAGGGCAAGAGTGGGGTATCTGGAGGAGTAGAAAGTCAGGAAGACCGCTGGAATCTTGCAGGACTCAAGAAATCAGGATAAAGTGAAATCATGCCAAAACAGTTCAAAGGGTCTTTGTATTAGCACTATGAGTTCTTGTGTTTTGGAATCCCACCAAAGTAGCTTATGCTGGGTAACGTTTCCTGTTGATGGCACTTGGTGTGAACAATTTGACAACCAGTGATTCATAATTGACTGTTTTGTTTGTTTATTCTCCAGGTGCAGAAGTGCATTACCTGAACATGAAAGCCCTCATTAAAGGTCAGCTCAACTCCTCCTTCTGGGTGGTGGACAGGAAGCACATGTACATAGGAAGTGCTGGCATGGATTGGAGGTCACTGTCTACGGTAAAGAACAACTCTACTCTTAAATGCAAATTCTTTTTTAAAAGGTGTTTTTTTTTGCTTTACTAATTCCATTTAGTTAATTTGATTATTAATCTGTATGTTGGAGTTATGTGATATGGCATGTTCTTCATTCTGTTTAGTAATATTTAATTGGTCTGGTGAGTGAGGTGATGTGTTATTTTCACAGATGAAGGAGTTGGGCATCATTATTTATAACTGCAGCTGTCTGGTGTTGGACCTGCACAAGATATTCAGCCTCTACTGGCAACTGCAGTATAAAGATTTTTTGCCGTCAATATGGTCCAAGAAACTGAACGCTCTGTATAACAGAGACAACAACCTTCAACTACATCTGAATGACACTGAAGCAAAAGCATACTATTCAGTGAGTTGAGTTAGAAGTGTTTTGATTTTCCATCTAACTGAAGTCTAGTAGAAGCAGAAACAATTCCTGGTGCACGGAAATGATCCTTCATTTGATTTGTCTATGTTTGGTGGTAGTTTTATAACCTTAAGCTTCAGCAGCAGTGAAACTGACCAGTGTTGATCATAGTTTTCATATGGATTTTAGAGACTTTTCTGACATCACTGTACACTGCAAGTATTATTTCATAGGACTGATAAAGCTGACTACATTGGACACGTGTTGTTAAATAATTAAGTTTTTTATCGTTTGTTGTGCTAGAGTTCTCCAGATGTTTTCTGCCCAAAAAAACGGACGAAAGACCTCGAGGCCATTAACAGAGTCATTCAAGAGGCTGAGACATTTATCTACATCTCCATAACCAACTATCTACCAATGCTCAACCGCAGCCAACCCAAGTGAGTCCTGTTACATGACCAAAATATCTAACATTAAAATGACCATATAATACTTGTGATTTGAATGATGCTTGCAAAGAAATGTAATCTATCAGAATAAATGGCTAAGATATTTGCACCAGCTTCAAGCAATAGGCTTACCTGGACCATACTAATCTGAAAGTGGCTCATGGGAACTTGGGACACAACTATTTTTAAATCCAGTCATCTGAACAGTAAATGTCATGTCACTCTAACTCTCATTAATTGATTAATGACATCACAAAAACACATAGTCTCAAAGCCTTTCCTAGTAATTATCCTGAGCCGTGATGTCAAAGACAGAGGACAGGAAAAATGTGTTGATTACACACATTTAAGAGCCCCCCAAAAGAGAATGTGCCACTGGCAAAACATACTATAAGAAATAAAAATGTTGTGATATATAAATACGTTTGTCAGAATACCTGCTAAATGTCCTTGCAGGAAGGAAGAAGCTTTTTTAGATCAGATGCTGTAGTTATGACATCTACCAGCAGTTCTAATGGGATCGTGCTAACAAGCCAAACCTTGGCTACTAGATTTATAACACTAGTGATAGTAGTAGCAGTATAGTGCATTACACTGGTTTACTCTATGTCCTTTAACAGGTACTGGTCACGCATTGACAACATGCTCCGAGAAGCCTTGATTCTGAAAAAAAGCATAGAAGTACGCCTGTTAATAAGCTGTTGGGAGCAGACTGATCCGCTGACACTGAACTTCCTGTGGTCTCTCAAAGCACTGTGCACAGAGTCAGTCCGCTGCTCAGTGGAGGTGGTGAGTGTGCATTTATCAACGATTACCAAAGATTTACATGTAATAGGGTTGCTGAGGTTCTTCAACTATTGTTCACTTGTGATCATTGTTTAGCATTGTACAGCCATCCTCAAATCTGACAGGTTGTGACAGATCAACAGCACTGGGACTTTTCTCTGCTTGTCTGTTTTGCTGGTTTGCGTGTTTGTTTCAGACTGACTGTCAGCCTGTGCATCCGTGCATGAGATTTTACAGTGACTCAATCTGCAGCTTACGTCATTGTACCAGTAGGTGCCTATCTTTAGGACCGAGTCATTGAATCATACAAATCATTCAAAAATGCTGATTTATTTAGGAACCAAAAAAGTACTAGCTGTGTCCGAAACAGCAAACTTCCATAATATTAAGAAAAACAGTGCATGTCATGAGTAGTATATCAGAATAATTTGTATTCATGTAACAGTATGTAAGCAATACCTGGATGATTTACTATTTCCAACTTGTAAATCTAATGGACAAGTGGTCTCCTGCAGGTGCTCTTCTTAAAATTTAAAAACGTTTCACACAATATCCCCCAGGTGGTGCATAGAACAACATACTGTAGCTCAACGCACGGTAGGAGAGGACTAGCCAAGCTGATGCTGGAGTCAATGAATATGTGATAAGAATGTGTGATATTGAATTGAACCTCACTGAAGTCTATGCACTACGTCCGTCAAAATACTTCACAGCAGACGATCGTTTTTATCAAAGGGAAACACTCTTTATTTCAATTAGAAAAAGAATAAAACTCATAATGCAGATACGGTCTAAATACACTTGATGTACTAAAATACCTAAAACTGAACTAAAAATGAATAAAAGTTATATAGGCAAATAAAAAAAACACTAAAGTTGACAAAAATGCAACAAAATTACCAAAACTTCAATTAAAATGAAAATGAAAATGGAAAATATAAAAAGTAGGGGGGCAGGGAAAAGGATAAAGAACAACACACAACACCCCACATAAATTCATCTGCACACAATGAGCTTTCAGGTTCAGTACATCAATAGTGCTCCATATTGGAAACAGCACACAAATCTACACAGCACACATAAATAAGGCATTTTACCATGTTCACTACCCCCGACTCCCCTCCCACACCACAAGCTCAGCCAGATCACTCATACTTGTGCACACATACGAATGAATTAAAACACTCCCCCCTCCCTAGGCCAACAGGAGTTATCCGTGGGGGTGAAGAGCTTCCACAGAAAGCACACGGTCAATCAGGAGAGAAGCAGTAGTGAGGCGGGGCATAAATTACCAGTTCATTCACAAAAAAATCCATTCATATTTGTGTCCAACAAGGGCAGATTCATATTTGTCATCAGCAGTACCTTTATGAAGAGCCAATATGTGACCCTGGACCACAAAACCCAGTCATAAGGGTCCATTTTTGTAAATTGAGATTTATACATCATCTGAAAGCTGAATAAATAATCTTTCCATTGATGTATGGTTTGTTAGGATAGGACAATATTTGAAAATCTGGAATCTGAATATTGAGAATCACCTTTAAAGTTGTCTAAATGAAGTTCCTAGCAATGCATATTACTAATCAAAAATTAAGTTAATATATTTACTGTAGGAAATTTACAAAATATCTTCATGGAACATCTTTACTTAATATCCTAATGATTTTGGACATAAAAGAAAAATGGATAATTTAGACCCATACAATGTATTGTTGGTTATTGCTACAAATTTACCTGTGCTACTTATGACTGCTTTTGTGCTCCAGGGTCACATATGGCATGAAGCCGAACAAGCAGAGCTAAGAGGTAATGGTGATGCTAAAACCTTGTTCAGACTCTCAGTAAAAATTTATTTTTTTTGCATATCCAGATGGGTTTTTGAAAGTCTGGACAGCAAAAAACCGAAATCGAATTTTTGCAATCTGATTCAAACCACAGCTGGAGGTGGTTTTCATTGATTTCATAGTGTACTATACTGTTTTGATCTGTTGTTTGTTTTATGAATTCCCAGCTGAAAAATCCAGCATTGCTGGTCACCAGCGTAAGGTATGTTTTGCATGCTGGAACCAGCTTGGGATGCTGGTGTACCAGCATTTTTTGTCTTTTGGGTGCTGGTATGATCTCAGCAAGACCACAACAAAACTTGTGTATGTTACAGATCACATTTATTTTGAAATTGATTAGTGTTTGTAGTTGGTACCTTGTAGACGAAGACAATTTTCCAAATAAATGTTAATAAATTAAGAAAAACACATGTTGCTGGTTACGTTTACACTGTAAAATCCCCAGTGTTAAACCAACGCTGCTCAGTTCATATGATCCTGATCTACAGAGAGTAAAAGTACCACTGAAGTAGTGTTGTAGTTAGTGAAATAAAGTAGATTCACTCTAGGAACAGAAAAGAAAAAAAAAAAAAAAAAAAAACAGGAAGTGGGCCGAATACTACAGCCACACAGCCTTAGATGAAATCAATCCCACCAGAGGATGATTACACTGCAAATACAGAATTACCTTTTTCACTTATTGCAAACCAGTTTGGCTTTATTTCTTTCATATGGTACATGCACCATGTTGCTAAAGTCAGTTACCATGATGGGGATTAGTGTGCCCTTTAGTTGGGCACTTGGCCATTGACTTTGATTGAATTAACTCCGTTTCAGCCATTGTTAAAAGGGCACGCTATCACTATGTTCAATAATATTTCATGGTCCTGACTGCACGGACATATCTTTTACTATGTTGTCATGACTGGCTCAAAGCCATAACAAATGAAAGGACGACATGCGGTTGGTAAGTTTGCAGCAAATTATTTATTAACAAAAGAAAGGGAAAAACTGCCATTTCTGTTTGACACAGATGTTATAGAGTCAGACAGAACAATTATCACAACTCATAACAAAATCCAAATAAACATTCCAAAACCAAAAACAAACAAAGCAATCGGGAGCAAACCAGGCCATCCCACACCAACAAAGCCAAGACTTTTATAGCAGGAAGAACAGGTGGACATCGTTCTCCTGATGAGTCTCCTAGACGCACCCACTGGCCGGCCATAGCAGGAGACTCCCACTCTTCCCCGCAACAAATTTGTCAGGGGCACCGCTACAATAGAAAAATTCCTGCAAAAACAACGATAAAACCCTACCAGTCCCAGAAATCGCATGAACCTTGTTTGTTGCGGGAGTAGGGTAATTATCTATTGCCTCTACCTTAGCGCGGACGGGGCGCACTTGACTCTGGCCAGCTACCTTCCCCAGGTAAGTAACCGTGGCCCTGGTGAACTCACATTTGAACAAATTAACGGTCAAGTTTGCCCTCAGAAAACGATCAAAAAGTGCTCTAATCTGAAGTACGTGTTCTTCACAAGTTTGACTAAAAACAACAACATCTAGATAAACAGCGCAGCCACTCAAACCAGAGATTACGCGGTTCATTAACTGCTTAAAAGTAGCGGGGGCGTTGCGCAATCCGAAAATCATAACTTTAAGAAAATAAACTGGAAGGCGTAATGAAAGCAGAAATCTCCCGAGCCCTGACGGTTAAAGGCACTTGCCAGTAACCTTTCAGTAGGTCAAACTTGCTCACAAACCTAGCATTACCTACTACATCAATACAGTCTTCGATTCGAGGCAGCGGAAAAGAATCCGGCTTTGTTACAGCATTCACCTTTCGGTAATCAGTGCCGAATCTAAACGACCCATCCGGTTTACTCACCAACAAAGACGGAGAAGCCGAACTGGAAAAAGAAGGTTCAGCAATGTTATTTTTCAACATGTATTCAATTTCATCGTCCAGATGTTTTTTCTTATTCACGGACACCCGATAGTAATGCTGACGAATAGGAACTGAATCTCCCACATCAATGTCGTGCTCTATTAGATTTGTACAAGTAGGAGCATCAGGAAACAGTGAAACGTACTCAGAAATTAAATTAATCAGGTCAATACGCTGTGCAGCCGATAGATGGTTAAGCCGGTCATCCAAAGAACTCAACGCTTCAGAATTTTGTAACCGAGCCTGAAGAACAGAATCTCCAGGATAGATTTCATCTTTCTCCTCACTTACCATAACCGGCACTAAATCAACGGTGTCATTATTAGTACCAGAATCTGTAAGGAGAACAGGTTTAATACATGAGTCAGACAAATTACCTAGGTCAGTTGTTACAAGGTCAATGACATGTGAAGCATAATAAGGCTTTAACAAATTTACGTGACACACTCTAGTTTTTTTCTTCCATCTGGCGTATTGATTAAATAATTAAGATCAGAAATCTGACGAGCAACAGTATACGGTCCCACAAATTTAGCCTGTAATGGTGATCCAACAACAGGCAACAAGGCCAGCACTTGGTCACCCAATTGAAAAGACCGCAACTCTGTGCATCGATCAAAAAGTCATTTCATTCGATCCTGAGCTTTACACAGAGAAGTTTGCCAACTGACAAGCCTCAAAGATTCGACGGCGAAAATCACTAACATATGACAGGAGATTTTTTGGTGGATCTGATTTTTACTTGCCACTTTTTTTAAATCAGGCTTATCAACTGGTGTTTTACTCCTAGATAGAGTTATCACACACGACGGCAATGCATTTAAAGAGATTATCACTGTCTGATTTAAAGGCCATCAGAGAGGATGTAACCACCAACTAAATCACCTCGCCAAACTCGTTCACCAGCCAAGTAATTTCCTAAGATTACCTGTACTCCTTCCACAGGCAAACCGGAACGTACATAACTTCCACTTCTCCCTGGATCAAATCAGATTGCAAAACAAGTTTGTGAAGCGGAACAGGCATAACATTTAAACCAATGCCCTGAAATCAGCACATTACTTCCAGTATAGGAATCAGTGGAAAAAAGCAACAGACTCCAAAACAAAGGTTTCTGATGATCCTGTATCCAGAAGGATTTTAACAGGTACATCCTTTGCAGAATTAACCAATCTGACAGTACCTTCTGTAACAAAGGGAGTAAACGCTGAAAAAAAACAGACGTGCAACTTTTCTGACCATCATGTGATGTCTGGGCATTTACGGTCAAAGCAACAGGTTTTGCAGGGGAAAAATTTAGACTTCACTTTCAACATGTCTTTCGTTTTTAACAATGGACATTCGTTCTTCCAATGACCAAACACATGACAATAATTACATGTATTTGCTCTCTCTTTTTCCCCACCAGAGCTATGTTGTCCACCAAGTGGATCACGTGACAATTTGGCAGAGTGAACGGATTAACGCCAGGATTCTTTTTGAAGATTTTCTCCATACGTTTTAGAACCAAAAGAGGTCTTATGAATCAGAAAGTCATCAGCCATAACAGCTGCCTCATATGCAGTGACCGGTTTACGTTCACTTACATAAGTTGCTACACGATCTGAAACGGAGTTATTAAATTGTTCAAGCACCATTAACTTTTAAATCATCCAGTGTTTTTACATCAGAAGCTACACACCAGCGATTAAAATAAAGTGAGAAATCACGTACAAACTCAACATGCGTTTGTTTTTCACTTTTCTTCCAATGCCTAAATTTTTGTCTAAAGGCCTCTGGAACCAGTTCATAGCTTCTCAACACTGCAGCCTTAACCGCCTGATAATCAGCTGCATCCTCTACACTAAGGGAAGAATACGCCTCTTGGGCTCTACCTGTAAAAACAGATTGCACCATAAGTGTGCGCTCCTCATCTGGCCAATTTCGTGCATCTGCAACACGTTCGAAAAGAAACTCAACATCTTTCATCAAATTTAGGAATCAACTTCATTACCCACCAGATCAAATTTACAAAAAAAGTCAATTCACGCTCCCCCTCACCATTAGCAGCAAGCCTACCATCCTTTATTAAATCCAACCGATAGCGTTCTAGTTCAAGCTGTTGTTGCTGTAACTGGACTCTAGACAACACGATGCGATTTTGCGCTTCTAACATTTTTCCTTTCATCTCAGCCTGAATTACCAACAATTGTTTTTGTTGTTCAAACGTTAGGTGAGATATTGTAGACGTCACATTAACAAAAGCTGAAGCATCTTCTGCAATTTGAAACTCTAAAACGCCACGTTCAATTAACTCTGTCTTTATTAAGGTTTTAATGTTGTCTTTTAAACGTTTATCTTGGGTAACCAAATTAATTTTATAGTGGCCTGCAAGTTCTACTAGTTGATCCTTAGTCAAATAATTTAACAAATCTTCAGATGGAGCACTAACAAATTCTTCCAGCTTTGAGGCCATTGTGAAAGAAAAAGTATGACTACTTTTCCAAAAAAAATACTTGGTGTAGAAATTAGATAAGCAAATCCCTCAAACTAAAGTTCAAAACTATCTAAACTCATCCCTAATCTTCGTACAGTTACTTGCAGCGGGTTTTTAATACACTGTAAACCAGAGTTTGAAATGGCGACCGATTAACGAGTCACCATTCTCCTAAACCTAAACAGGGAAAGGCATATCCAACAATAAACCTACCCTCAAATATACAAATAGTAGCCAATACTTACCAAAAACCGAACTCCCGCTAAGCAACAAAAAAAAAAACAAAAAAAAACAACCACATCCTCCAAAACTTTATCAAAACAAGTGTGTAAATTTAAGGACGAGCCCCCACATTTGTCACGACCGGCTCAAAGCCGTAACAAATGAAAGGAGGACATGCGGTTGGTAAGGTTGCAACAAATTATTTATTAACAAAAGAAAGGAAAAAGAACAGCCATTTCTGTTTGACACAGATGCTATAGAGTCAGACAGAACAAGTTTCACAACTCATAACAAAATCCAAATAAACATTCCAAAAACAAAACCAAACACAAAGCAATCAGGAGCAAACCAGGCCATCCCACACCAACAAAGCCAAGACTTTTATAGCAGGAAGAACAGGTGGACATCGTTCTCCTGATGAGTCTCCTAGGCGTCTAGGAGACTCATCAGGAGAACGATGTTTTGAACCCACTGGCCGGCTGTAGCAGGAAGAGCAGGAGGCTCATCACAATGTGCACTTTTTGAAATCAGTGACTGACAGCTAGATTTGGATATATGTGGCTTCCCAGATAAGTATGAAAGTCTTTGAAAACAACAACTTTCAGTTTTGAACTTCCATTATGAAGTTGTTATTAACTGTCCCATTGAAAGCGCTCCTCTCATAACCCCTGTTATCCAATGTACACAAGCTCTTTTTAATTGATTTATGTACACACCTTATGAAACAGGAGACAATACCTTTGATGCTTTGAAATGTTTTACCAGTTTACCATACCTCCGTGAAGTTGGCCCCCCACCCAATGCAAAAGTCGCAAAAATAGTCTCAATCGTTAGTGCTTCGTTTGTGCTGGTTTGTGCTGTAAAAAATCTCGTTTGTGCTGCTTTGGTTTGTTAGATATAACATATTTATTTAAAGGTCATTCTCAGGTCACTCAGCCCCCCACCCGCTCCAAATTCAACCGAAATAGTCTTGTTTGTTTGTGCTTCGTATATCGCAGTGCTAGGTTTTGGCAGCGCATGTAGATTTGGTAAAGGTTGGCAGTTTGTGCTGCTAGTGGTTTGGTCTTGTGTTGTACGTCAAATGCCATTAAACCACTATCCTGTTTTACTTTTAGTTATTTGAGGCAAAAAGCAATGACGTCAAGCCGACGCCACAAACACACGGATCCCAACTATTATAACACTGAACCAACAACCCATCAACCACTAGTCATCAATTACCGCACGTACCGCTGCTTCAGGCGTATGCAATGTGTCTGGCCTTTGCTTTGCTGTAACAATTTCGTGTATCTGTGTTCCTGCTTTATTTTGCTGTTATTGTAGCATGATTGTTGGGTTCCCTCGTTTCCTTTCCCTACCAAGCTCCTACCAAATTGTTGGATTGTAGTGATGTTTTATTAGAACAACTTTTTATCCATGTTTTTTTGCAGTCATTGTGATGTTTATTAAAAGAATCTCAATATTCATCTGCTGTCACTCTTTTTCTGTCACTTTCTCTCATCAAGTTGTAGCTTTGTGTAACTTCAGCGCTTTTGTTCTCACCTGATTGAACTTGTTTACAAAGAGTTCATTCCCACCACGTGGTGACACTTCTGTTCAAGATGCTCTTGTGGAAATTGCGTTAGAGGAAAAGTTGATACATTGACCAGAAATTTGAGTTTGTAACTGTAAGTACAATGTTTTAACAGTGTCAGTTCACGATATTATTAGTTACCCTTATGAAAATTAACCATGGTGTTACTACAAATAAAACCATGGTAACCATAAATTAACTATGGTTTTGCTGCACTAAACAGTTTAACCATGATATTTGTAGTAAAACTTTTATGCAAATGGTAATGAATATGCCAAATAATAAAAAAAACTTGGGTAACTACACTTTTACTATACTAAAACAATGGTTAATTTTTGTAAGGGTAACTTCAAGAACAACGGTACAGCATTCAAGTGCGCTAAGATTGTCAATGTTTATTGAACAGAAAACTCATTGCTAATACTTATATCACTCATATCACTAGCAAATAAATGCCAACTAGAGTTGCACATATGACCCATGTTAGTTTTTAGAATAAGTTGTGCTTTAAGGGATCAACATTACCATATTGTTAGTAATATAAGATATAACGTCCTTATATATTATTACTATATTATCCTTATATTTGGACCAATACAGTAATGCAGATTTATACTATACATGACATTTTTGGAGTCAGGATTATTTAAGTGAGTAATTATGTTTTACTTATGCCAGATGCCCAAGAAACCAGCAGTCGACAGGGATTTTATTTTCACAGTCCTGTGTTCATCAAAAGAGGCCATAGTCAAAAATGGCAACATAGCTACTCCTAATCAGAACATCTGGACAGAGCTTAGTAAGCAGCTAGAGAACAAGATCACCGCAAAGGCTCTATACACTTTTGTTAAATTAAACAGACGCAACATCTGGACTGCTTTAGGGTTTACTCATGAAAGTGATCATGAAACAAGTGGCAGTAGTGATGACACTGATTTTGAGCCAGGGTCCCTTTCCCCCAGACCAAAAGATTGCTGGACTTTTGATCTTGAAGTTCCATTTCAAAAATGGATTGAATTTATGCCTGAAACAGTTCAATACAAAAACAAGTTCTCTAAAACACAAAAAAGGGAATACACAATTTTGAAGCCTGGCATCTGGACGCATGTGATAAATCACCACATTTGGCAAGAAGTGAAAAGCCCCTGCACATTTGCCTATAAAAGAGCCAAGGTCTATCCATCAGCCACAGAGAAATATATAGAAATCAGAGGCAAGTGTAAGGAGTGTCATGGCCACATTCACATAAAATGTGACAGAGAGCCTGAAATGAACAGCCCAATGGTGCTAAAGTGTTTCATTAATAACACAGATGACTCCCTGCACACTGGCTGTAGCAAGCGTCCGATCTCTGGTAACGTGCGTGTGCAGATATCCAAAGAACTGTGTGAGGGTAGAATGGAACCCCATGTATGGAGGGCATCGGAGGCAACAAAGCTGATGGATTTTGGAGATCCTGAGCCAAGCCATCTGCCTAATTTGGCCACCCTGCGCAAAGCAAAGCAAGAGAGAAATGACTTAGAACTAGGTGACAAGGATCCTATTTTGTCACTGCAGATGTTAAAATACAGCGCACCTCACAGTGGTAGCATTAAAGACATTGGATTGGACAAGTTTTTCTGTCACTATTGGAGTCAAACACAAATGTATATATACAAGTCATTATCAAAGACATCTACTAACCCCACTGTGAGTTTTGATGCAACTGGCTCAGTAGTGAGGAAACTACAGAGACCAAATGGCACATCTGGCCATGTCTTCTTATATCAGGGCGTTCTGGCAGGTAATGAGAGCTCAAGTGTCCCAGTCGTGCAAATGCTGTCAGAGAGACATGATGTTAATGCAATAACACATTGGCTGACAGAATGGATACGTGCAGGTGCACCAACTCCAAAAGAGGTTGTAAGTGACTTTTCTCTGGCTTTGCTCGGAGCTTTGGTCAAAGCTTTTACTCCTCATCCTGATCTGAAAACCTACATTAATGTGTGTTGTGGCGTCTTACTTGGTAATCAGTCTGCAAAAGTGCCACCTTGTTTTGTTCGGGTTGATGTTGCACACTGCATCAAGATGATCTGCCAGTGGGACTGCTTGAAGAAAAAAGCACATCGCGTTAAAGATTTCTTTGTGAGGTCAATGGCACAGCTTCTAAAGTCACAATCCATGGACGATGCTAGAGAGCTACTACGCAGCATTACTGTTGTGGCTCTCAGTGAAACAGAGGGCAATGACAGCTCTGGAGTCCCCCTCATATCAGAAAGGCGCAAGAAATACCTGAAAGCCCGAATTGCAGAAGAGTGTGTCATCATTCCAGATGTAGAGGGCGAGAACCTGGAAAAAGCAGATCAAACGCAGTGGGTGGGTGACCAAACGCAGACAGACCTATGGCAGTGGGTGACAGAAATATGTGAGGAAAGCAGGTCACTTGCTGTGGCTAATGGAGATCATGATAATATGCACTTCCTCCCTGAGATTATTCCCAATATAATCTGGCTTGCAAGCTACTTACCACTCTGGACAGGGGTAATGATCCCTCACTTCCGAAGCACCAATATCATCGCAAGTTCAGCCAATGCTGAAGCAGAATTCAAAAACATTAAACGTGGCCTTTTCAAGCATGAAAACTTGCCGATTCGGGTGGATCGATTCATTGCTCGACATCTGTACTTCAGTGAAGGCAACATGCGCATTTGTTCTGCAAAACAAAAAGTAAAGAAAAAGGTGAAGAAGATGCAGCTGTTGCAACAGTGATAGTCAAAGAAGCCAATCCTCTACCAACCATAAATTGCAGTGTAGGTGTAAAACCAGAAATGGATGCTTCCTGTTCTGGGAAGTCTGACATTGTCACAAACATCCATCCAACAGATGAAGACCCTGTTGAAAACTGGAGAGGCCTAGCTCTTCCACCCAAAAAGAGAAAGAGGAATGCATACCTCTCTCCTTGTCCTGAATGGCTCCATGCAGATCCATCTATGAGGGGGAAAAGACTGAAAGTGGAACTGTTGAAAAATGGAACTAATCAACAGCCTGTTAAACTCAGGAAATCAAGAATATCTGTGCTGAACACATGTGCATTTGATGCTTTTTGTCAATGCTTATGTTGTGCTTTCTGTGATAGTGTCACCTTTGCAAATATTGTTTGTGGTGAGGACTCCAACAACCTCCTCCAGCTAGTGAAAACCATCACCACAAAGGGTCTGAATGCACAGGCCTACATACAGAGGGCAGAGCTGCTAAGTGGAATATTCACACCTGTCCAACTGAAGTCTGGTGCTCTCCAAATCGATGCACAGTGCCACATCTCCACTATCATTGAAAAATCATCGACAAAACATGCCTGTTTACACTTCACACAACAGTGCTCCTCACAGTATTGCAGTCACAGCACACAAGTCACAAGGGAAATACCATTTGTTTGTACTTCTGTTGCTGTATTGGAGGCTTCTGGCATCGCTTATCTTCAGACCGCAGTGGAAGAAGGCCTTAACCTTCCAGACTCCCCCTGTCTCAGGCCAATCCAAAGTCCATCACAGTGTCCCTCTGCATTCAAGACAGACTCTACATCAGGAAAAGTGCTCTGTGCAGGGAAAGTTTCTCACAGTTACAGTCTAGGAGAACTTATGTGGATTGACACTGACCTGGGAAGCAACTCCATAGAATTTCCTTTGAGTGAATTTCCCTCCAATCTGATGCTCCAAGGAGAGAGATTTACTTTAAGGGCAGTCATTGCTTTCAAAGGAGGCTTAATCCAGGATGCTCTTGGACATTATGTGGCCTACTGCAGGAGGTCTCCATGTGTCTGGGAGATGTATGACGACTTGAGAAGTGGAGTGACAGGAGTGTCCGAAAAAAACAAAATATGCCCACATGCAGTGTTATACACAAAATATTGATTGCACTGTTTACATGTAATCTCACAAGTATTTTTGTTCTAAGCCACACACCCATGTTTTTCTACTCCTGTTTGGAGAAGTTGTTTCTGCTCTTCTGGAAGTCAGACTTGATGGAGTTTGCACTTAAATCTATTATTCTGTGTGGCACTTTTGGTTTGAAGACAGACAGTGTGGCATGGCTTGTCAGTATTAACCGTTTTTAAGTTTAAGTTTTTAAAAGTCCATTATTTGTGTTAATGGATGTCCTATAGTACACTTTAATACAGTTTCACAAGTAAAATAATTTTGACAATTCATTGAGTCATGAGTTTCCACATACATACATGCATATAATACACACACACACACATAATATACAAACACACACCCAACACACCACACACACACGTATGATAAACACCGAGATACAGCAAAAACGCATTATGAGGTGAGGGGTATTTATGACAGATACTGTTATACGTAATGGCACAACAGTAAAAAGTGAAAAACATTTCCCTTGGAGTTGGTGTACATTCACTTCTCCGTGATCACTGTGGCTGTGATAAGTGGAGAGAAACAGGTCGATAGGTACTAACTAGGATCCTCTGGGATCTTACCTTGTACTTACCTGTTATGGTAAAAAAAAACGAAACTTTTACCTGCACAAACCAGCACAAACGAAGCACAAACAAACGAGACTATTTCGGGTGAATTTGGAGCGGGTGGGGGGCTGAGTGACCTGAGAATGACCTTTAAATAAATATATTATATCTAACAAACCAAAGCAGCACAAACAAAAAATTTTACAGCACAAACAGAGCACAAACGACTGAGACTATTTTGCCGACGTTTTGCGTTCGGTGGGGGGCCAACTTCACGGAGGTGTTTAACCATTAATAATGCAATCATACCTTAAGCAATTAAAATTTTCAGCTCTACTTTCACCAGAGGGAGCAAAAGAAATGACAAAGTTATCATATAATTCAATAAATCATATGTTTTATCCTTATATTGTTTCTCCTTTACATCATTAATGTATTTAAACAGACAAATATGCAAGCAAAATCCATGTTTGTCCTCAAAACACTAATTGCATACAGACAGCTGGCCTACTGATACTCAACCCTACAAAGCTCATGCTGGGGAACCAGCATCACCCACTCCATTTTGCTTGAGAACAGCATGGATATGGATGGGCCACAGCTATACCAGCCATTTATACCAGAACTAACCAGCATAAATCCAGCATATTACCAGCAATATGAAACCACACGGACCAGGCACTATTTCCAGCAATAAACCCAGTATATACTAGAACTCTAACCAGCTGGCACCAGCAAAACCAGCAACTTTAAATGCCAATTCAATTTAAACCATCGCACCCCCTATACCAGCACTATGGGCGCACTAACCAGCATAAACAAGATGGGCCGCTTGGAAACTGACGGTTATGCTGGATTTTCAGCGGGTGGTTAGAGGTTAGTTGTGTTTCATCCAGTGTGAGATAGCTGAACTAGAGTGCTGTATTGAGGGACACTATCAAGGTGTATTAATTCCGATTACATGAACAGTTTTGATTTTAGGATACACATGGCGCTTTCCATCAAAGAGTGAAAATGTACAAAAACAGTATGTACGCGGCAACGCCCAGTTCAAAGACAACGGTCAGGTGATGAATACAAGTAAAGGCTGTAGACAAAGTGTTGGTGTGTGTGTGTGTGGTTCACTTGGATGGATAAATGCAGAGGAACAAATTCAGAGTCTATGGTTAAAAAAACAATAATTGGCTACAGCCACTGGCTTCGAGAAAGACAATGAATGAATCGGAATAAATCTTTTTGGTGCATAGAATTAAATTAAGTGATGATGAATCAGAGGGACTGACCGCTGCTTACCACTTGATTTAAGACAAGATATAGACGTGCTGCAAGTCAGTGGCAGTTTATTTGAACAGATGTATCAGAAATATGATTTGCTACAGTCCATTTTTCAGTTGTGTTTATGTCCAGATACAACATTCATCAAGTAGTCTGTGACACGGCTGATTCTGAATTATCAGCTTTTGTTTCATTAGCTATAAATGTCTTCTGTGGCTGGACTGCTGTCACTGACGAAGTATGTACTCTGTTCTTCTTTTTGTAGAAGTTCTTCATTCCACAGAAGCAGAGCAATGGAGATCTCTATGGAATGAATCACAACAGATACATGGTGACAGACAGATCTGTGTATATAGGTGAGAGCATCCTCCGCATTGATTAAGCTGCTGAAGTCATATTGTGAATTGAGGGGGAAAAACGTGTTTGAATCATGTCTTCTCCTAAAACCGTGTTTCTGGGCTCTCAGGGAATTTAAACTGGGTGGGCAACGAGTTTGTCTACAGCGCCGGTGTTGGTGTGGTGATCAGTCAGCAGGTGGAGCAGAACAACTCGACTGTGGTTGAACGGATGAAAGCTGTCTTTGAACGAGACTGGCATTCCCACTACAGTAAAACTCTCCAGCCAAACAAGATCCCAGCGTGCAGCATGCACACGGTCAAAGAGCAGCCTGCGGCAAGCCATTCTCTCTGAAAACACGTTTGAAAATCACACGCAAAACTTAAACTTATCAATCAGTTTGTTGGCTGTATCCTTTCAACTGTACCAAACACTCTGAGTTCATACAGCAAGGCTTTCTATCGAAACCATGTTTTGTAAGGTAATAACTATTTTGCTATATTGTTTGGCCCTGATTTCCCCTGGAATTAAGATCACAAGTGGTGCTAGCTGTCATCTTTATTCGTTTCATTCACCTCCTGGAAGCAAGGTAACATGCTTTGTCTGGTTTGACTGTTTGTGTGCACATTACTCTGCACTCCCATGATTATAAGTGCTCACAGGAGATGCATCTGAGATACAAACATCTCGGCTGGTACACACAAATGCATCTTAATGGAAATGGAAATGTTGTCTGAGTCATTTTAAGATGTTTGTCTCTGCTTAAGTGTTGCATTGAGACTTTATATTCTTTTAAAAAAACACTTTTTACCTTTAACTATAAGGGGAAACATGTTTTCAATTTTTCTTTTTGTATTCATAAAATTTTGAATGTGCTTCCAGATATTTGTATGCATAAAATGGTGAGGCATAATTAATATTTAATTTAGATTAAATTGATACTAATTTCATCATTCATTTTTACAGGCAGGTTTTTACAAAATCTTTCTACAAATGTTCATATATCTTGATTTTTTGCTGATTCAGTGATTTATGTTGATGCATGTTGATTCAACACATGCTAAAATATGCTGGTTAACTAGTAGTTGATTTATTTGCACTCTGTATTTTAACTAACATTATGACTGTCCTTCAATGAACATACATACATTTTCTGTCAATTTGTGTTAGAAATAAACCAGGAACTATTACTCAAATTAATGTTAAAAATGTATTTTCATACTTTAAAATGTTCTTCATTTAGGGGTAAACAGAAGTTTGAGATACCTGAGCAGTGGCATGACGTTAGCGGAAAAAATATTTGGACTATATTCAAAAATGACCTCAAGTTAGCGTCAGGTAGTTAGTTAGCTAGCCAGCTAGCATCAGCTAACAATATTTTCCAATATTGTTGTAATTCATAATTATTGATTATATTATTTTACATTTTAAGCTCTGATTTTTGCTGTGATGTATAAATCATAATTGCTTTGTTCGTACTGGGGCTTTTTACCCCAACTTTAATTTATTTTGTTTTTACTCTGACTTAAACATAAAACTCTAGACTTTTTCATACTTGGTTTATAAGTTATGTCCTTTGTCACTAAAGTATGATAACGATTCTGGACGCATTTACTTTGTTCACAGAAAGAACACATTGCAAAGTCCTTAAGGGTGTTTCCCCACTCTACTCTAGCAGCTATAATTTCACCTTTTAACGGGGCTGACGAGACGTGAGACGTGTGGATCCATCTGCAAGCTTTTATTAAAGAGACGTGGTAAACAGGCATGGTCAAACAATGGCAAACAGGTATATAGAGGGCAAGACAAAAGAGTAATCCTGGTGGGCTAGTGTTGGTCCACCGCGGCAGACAGAATCACAGGGGCGAGACGAGAGGGAAAAAACCAGGAAAACAGGCAAAGATCAGATACCGCAGAAACAGGCAAGGCAAAACACGGAGACTCGGAAAGGGGTACAGGCTAAACAATACTCAGCAGAGAAAGGTGGTTAGAGTGGGTGTTATATAGTGAATGAGGTAATTAGAAACAGCTGTGTGCAATCAGTGCAATCAGTGATGTGTGCAATCAGTGATGTGTGCAATGGATGATGGGATATGTAGTTCGGGATGATATGCAACAGTTTGTGTATTGTGAGAGTCAATGTAATGGAAAGGGTGACATCTGGTGGTGAATAAACGGAAGTCCATGAACTGAATTCGTGACACACCTCTAAAGCAGTTCTCCAGTGTTTGGCTTTACTCACATCTGAGCTTGTTGGACTGAACAGAAGAACTTAACCAGCAGAGCTTTCCACAGCGCCACAGACCAGTGGTAGTGGTAGACAAGCTGTTTCCAGCACCAAATTCACTTTGTTTTTTGTTTTTTTAAATTCAAAAACAGATTTACAACAAATACAATATACAAAGACGTTCAGGAGAACTAAGATCAAGGGAGTACAGATAATCATGAACATATACTGTATATAAAGAAGATTAGTAAATTACAAACAAAATACCGTACATTAAGGAAACAATGATAACACTATATTGTGCAATGATTAGACCTATGATTGATATTGCCATCAGTATTAGTTCGGGCACTGGTCGTAGATTACGCGGGGGACGTGTCCCCCCCCAATTTTAATATCAAGTAAATTCGTCCCCCGCACTTTTTCGGGCAAGTGCGTTCGCATAAAGGTTTTCAAGAACCGGTGTGAATAAATATAGATTTAAATTCAAAGAGACAGGATAGTCTGTGCATGATCTGATGTTTTATTCGGACCCAGAATAAGGCGAGATGAACATCACGGAGCGCTAAACACTCCGTGCAGTGTATGTTTCATTCATACTCGAAGCCGGAGGCGCTCTCGCGCAGAAAGTTGTATGAGGAAATTCTTAATATGGACAAAAGCGTTCAGCTATTGCTGTATGAAAACAGTTGGTTTCAGAAAAACAGAAACGTTTGGAAACATGAAGACATTAAACATACGATTTCGACAATATTGTTTATTTGTGTTTGTCAAGTCATCTCCAGGTAATAAATAAAGTATATGAACAATGCAGTGGTAGCTGACATAGCATTTATTACAGTATAGAAACTATTCTGCCTTATGTGATAAAAAGTGTTTGTAGTATATAAACAAATCATTATTATTGGTTATTGTCCAGCAGTTATCTGATTTCTAAGCCAATTAAAAGCTAGAAATTAGAGAACAATTAAAGTTGACTATACACTACAAGACTTGTAATGTTTTTTAAGAAGTCTCTTCTGCTCACCAAGCCTGCTTTTATTTAATCCAAAATACAGCAAAAACGGTTACATTTTGAAATATTTTTACTATTTACAATAACTGTTTTCTATTTGAATATATAAAAAAATTAATTTATTGTGATTTCAAAGCTGTATTTTCAGCATCAATACTCCAGTCACTCGTCCTTCAAAATCATGCTGCTCAAAAATATATTCTTATTATTATTATTATTATTGTTGAAAACAGATTCGATTTTTTTTCAGGTTTCTTTGATGAATAGAACAGCATTTATTTGAAGTATAATTTTTTTGTAACATTATAAATTTCTTTATCATTACTTTTGATCAATTTAAAGCATCCTTGATAAATAAGTGTTAATTTCCTAAAATAATTTATTTTCCAAAGAAATGTTATACTGACTCTAAGCTTTTGCATGGTATAGTGTATAATTTACAAAAGCTTTTTATTTCCATAAATGCTGAGCTTTGGATCTTTCTATTCATCAAAGAAAAAAAATCTAATCTGTTTTCAACATAATAATAATAAAAGATATAAATAAATTTTTTAAAAAGGTTTCTCGGCAGCAAGATCACATATTATACTGATTTTCTTAAGATCATGTGACACTAGACTGGAGGAATTATCTGAAATACAGCTGGTCACATCACAGAAAGCATTTAAATCTATTCCAAATAGAAAGCAAGTTATTTTAAATAGTAAAAATATTTCACACTATTACTGATTTTAATGTATTTGTGATCCAATAAAAGCAGCCTTTGTTAGCGCAAGACATTTCTTTCAAAAACATTAAATCTACTGTTTCCCCAACTGTTGACTGGTCTTTATAGATTTACAGAAATGTTATAATTGTAATACACATTTCTGTCCGCCCCTCATTCTGAAATGATGGCCACGCACCTGGTTCGGCATCAGTATCTATTTAAATAATAAGTGGTATTTCAATCTCAGAGAGATTGAGAATGAAAAGGAAAGGTGTATGCCTAAAGAAATAGTAGTGGATCAATATTTGAAATAAAACTATTTTAATAGTATTCAAATATATACGGATGGGTCAAAAAAGATCCAGATTCTGGGTATACAGCAGCAGTCATATATATATATACTTAGTATATTCTCAGCTTATATATATAGATATATATATATATAGATATTCCCTATTTTGAAATATAGCACAGTTAAGAATAGGTTATCTAATGATGTATCTGTATTCACAACAGAAATGATGGCAATTCTAATGGCTTTGCAGTGGGGGGAAGAAATCAATATAAGTGTAGTAGTTTGTTCAGATTCATATTCAGTACATTTGACAGAATTTATATAGAATAAACCAAACGGGAGTAAGAGTGGCGTTTTTATGGATACCTGCCCATAGAAGGGAATGAGGAGGTGGATAAGCTGGCCACAAACAAGAGACTGACATAGAAATGACGTAGAACAGAAGTAAAAGGTATTATTAAAACAGCAGTTGGAAGTATGTGACAAGATTTATGGAATAAAGAGTCAAAAGGGAGACACTTATTTAGCATTCAACAGAAAGTGGGGATTGAAAGAAAGGTATATGGAAACAGAAGATACTGTTATAACCAGGATCCGTATAGGACACGCTAATCTTAATTATTCATTGCATATAATAGGAGAAAGTGAGTCAGATAGCTGCAGTTACTGTGGAATAATGCTCTTACAATGCTCTTACATTGTGAGGCCTATAATAGACAAAGAAAGCAGCTTGATATCCTCCTGACTACCAGAAAATAAGTTTTGTGAATTTAGTATTTTTTCATGTCGTTACATTGTTTAAAGCATAAGAAAAATTTTGAAAAATAACATTTTTGAAAAATGATATTTCATTCATATGTTATGCCATGTCCTCTCTAGAGAACATCGGGACTTTAAAAAGTCCTGTTTTTTAAGAAATAAAAAGACATAAATAAACATGAAAAGGCAAAAACTGTGGGATTTTTGTTTTAATCACAAATCAATTTTCATTTTTTTATACCAAACTTTATATAACGACGATTCTCAACTATGTTATGAAAGACTTTTTTAATTTTTTATTATTCTTTATGCAAAATGTGTGTAAAATGGCCATAAACAAGTTTTTCCATTATATACAATATATCAATAAACTGTATCTAATTTGCATATTAATGGGGGCAACATAGAATGAACAAATAAGTGTAATAATGGGAGTAATATTTGACAAGATTTTCATAATAATATATAATATTTCATAAGAATATTGATTTGTAATTTGTTTTCTTATTCAATTGTTGTGTCTCCCAAAATGTGTAATAAACATGCTTTTAGTCCTGGTGTCCTCTACAGTGGACATGCATGAAATCAACGTCCGGTTTCATAACAGAAGGGCATATTTTGATTTGAAACCCCATAACATTTTCCTGAGGTGTTGAATTATGACAACCATATTGAAAATGATAATTAAAAAATATTATCATATTTCCATAAGGGTGTTACATTTGATCACTAAATGAATGTCAGCCGTTTTTAAAGAGCAAGGAGAGGGAGTGGTCACGGTGAAACATCCAATCATTTGGTATCTGAAAAGCCCTGAATGTGCTCTGTACAGGACTCCAGACTTACAACTGTGACATGTACCGTCTCAGAGAAATTCACTAAAATATACTGTCCCCTACAGAGGACAAAAGTCTATTCCTGGGTTCCAGGAGGATATGGAAATCAACGACATTTCAGTTAAGAATATACTTCAGAATGCACAGAAATAGTTAAGGGTTTATGATTTTCTTCTAAAATATGTGAAAGATACAGATTTGATTAGAAGAATTAATTTTAAAAAAAAATTATAGTATATAATATTTTCGTTCATTGAGACCTCACACTCCATCCCAGTAGGCGACGGAAATGCACAACCGCCACTAAACACAAAAGAAGAAGAAGAACGGGCCGGCAGTGTTGCCAATTTAGCAATTTTGTTGCTAAATTTAGCATCTTTTCAGACTACCCTAGCAACCTTTTTCTCCAAAAGCACCTAGCAACAAATTTAGCTATTTTTAAATTTTATTTGGCTACTTTTAGCAATTTTTGATAAGTGACTCAAACTATAAAAGGCACACAATTTCCATCTAAATTACACAGAATGAGGAAACTAAAGATGCCTTGCAGCACACACACCACGTGAATTAAGTTAGCTGCTATTTGCAGTTGTTCAGTTTAATGAATAATTGTTCATTTATGATACACCTTAGCTTGTACCTGCGATTGTTGATCAGTTAGTAGAAAAAAACCAAAGAAAAAAAAAAAAAAAAAAAACACCTGTAAGAAACACCTGGAGAATGGAAACGGTACTAGTCATTTTTCAGGACATTATGTGTTATCTATTATCTGTTGTAACCCTGCAACCCGAAAACACAAAACAATGGGGTGTATGCAGGTAAAAACCC
>JADLZN010007078.1:0-77421 GCA_018155175.1 Sinocyclocheilus anophthalmus
GCTATAGCGGCCTCTCATGCCCCTATTGAGGGCCAATTGGTGGGCAGAAACAGCGCAGTCATCCGCTTCCTACGGGGTGCCAGGAGGCTGAATCCGCCTCGCCCCCCTACCGTCCCTTCATGGGATCTGCCCACTGTGCTGAGGGCCTAGAAGGGCCCCGCTTTCGAGCCGCTACAGTCTGCCAACATTCGGTCGCTATCGCTGAAGACTGCTCTGCTTCTGGCACTGGCATCAGTAAAGCGAATAGGGGACCTGCAGACGCTCTCTATAAGCCCTGCTTACCTGGAATTCGGGCCTAACGACACTAAAGTCGTCCTGAGACCAAGGCACAGTTATGTACATAAGGTGCTCTACACTCCGTTCAGAGCACAGGTCATTACGCTCTCCGCGCTTCCTCCAACTGAAGAGGACAGAGAGCTATCTCTGCTCTGCCCCGTCAGAGCTCTGAGAATATATATTGAGTGTTCCGCCCCCTATAGGTGGTCGGAACAACTCTTTGTCAGCTTCGGTAACCGCACCAAAGGGATTCTGGTTACGAAGCAAAGACTCTCTAAATGAATAGTAGACTCCATCTCGCTAGCTTACTCTTCTTTGGGCCTTCAATGCCCCATTTGAGTACGGGCCTACTCAACTAGAGGCATCGCC
Source organism: Sinocyclocheilus anophthalmus (assembly GCA_018155175.1). Lineage (NCBI taxonomy): Eukaryota > Metazoa > Chordata > Actinopteri > Cypriniformes > Cyprinidae > Sinocyclocheilus > Sinocyclocheilus anophthalmus. The sequence goes on from JADLZN010007078.1 coordinate 646, forward strand.
TCATCTTGGGCATGGTTCAGTGGTGTGTCCATTGCAGATATTTGTGAGGCGGCCGGCTGGGCCTCGCCGTCCACATTCGCAAGGTTTTATAACCTAGAAGTCCCGGCGTTGCAGGCCAGGGTACTTTCCGCTTGAAGTGACATGCGCTGTGAAAACAGATCTGGCAGAGAGCCCTTGGCCGTATCACGCTCAAGCTCTCTGGCATTACTTCACCTGTTAGCTCTCGACCCCTGGGTGTCGAAGTTACAGGAGTACTCTGGAATGATTAACCAGGCCGAGTGTGACCTCAGGAAGCTCAGCCCGTCTTAGCCTTGGGTTGTTGTTAGCTTCTCTATGGGCATTAGTTGCTTATGGAAGTTTGATACTTTTAGTCGTTCCACTACATTAGCACGGCCCGGGGATTGTACTGTGTTCCCCATATGAGTATAGCAAGAGCATATGAGGTTTGTTAGTATCGAAAGGGAATCGTACTCGGTTACTAACATAACCTCGTTCCCAGAGATACGAGAACAAGTACTGCATTACTAGCTGTGCTATGTAGCTGCACGACTCAGTCATCACTTCAGTCAAAGTAACCTGAGGATCCTACGGCGATATACCTGCTTATAAAGCCAGATGGCCCTGCCCATCCTGGCGGGCTCTGGCGGGCTTCGTCGCCATAGGCTCAAGCAGCTCCGCTGCCGAGCCATTGGTTAATTTTTAATACACTGCACGAACCAATGGACGTGCAGTTTCACTGCATGAATGAAAAAAGGCTTCAGTTCAGGAGGGGCCCTGGGAGGTAAAAAAGGCTTTTTCCCAATGCGTCTAGGAAGACGCAGTAACTCGTCCACTATTTCAGGGGAACCGTGGTACGTTAGTAACCGGTACGTACTCATTTCAAAACGTTTACTTTACTTATTACTTTCTGGCAACGGTAATTAGTACTACTAGTTACATTACTTTTTCTTCGCACCCCACAGAAGTTGTAACTGTGTATGTTCCACATAAAATTCTAGTGATTGATAGTGACATTCAAAGTAGAAGTGTTGTATTAATCTCATTAATTGTCATGTGTAGCTTGAAGCTAATTGTAATTTCTCCGTTACCCATATACGATTATATTTCATTAAGTTTGTAAGAAACTTTTAATTTTCCAAAAAGATTTTTAATTATATTAATACATGCTGATCAGAGGTATGTGGGTGGGATATAATGCCAGAGTAAAGTAAATCCACAACTTACACAACAGTGCTCAGATCATATTTTTTCCTGACAAAATCAATAATGCAATATTTCTATCTGCTGAATAAGTTTTTCCATATTCCAAGCTTGCCTGCATGCATGTGCGAGTCGTGAAAATTATAAAAATAAATCTAGGAATGATTTGATTATTGGATTTTAAATCAGTGGGTTGAGGCATCAAAAGTAACTAAACAGTTTTATGGATGGTAACTGTAATATTAATACTGAAATCTTATTAGTAATTAGTTAAACTACTAGTTACTGCAAAAAGTAATATTACTACAGTAACTAAGTTACTAGTTACTGCCCAACACTGACTATGATGCATTAGTTTTAGTGGATTAGGATATCTTTAACTTTTAGCCATAATTAAAAAATATATATAAATAAAAAAAATAATAATGTGTTTACTTTGACTCTCTGTAAAGGTACTATATGGCATAACTATTCATGGTAACACTTTATAATAACTTTCATTAATAAATCATTAACAAACATGATATAATGCTTAATGGATCATTAGTTAAAATATATTCAAAGAGGTAGAAACGTGAGATAATGTGCTTGTTAATGTTTGCTAATAAACTTAATAAACATTAGATAATGTTCAAACAAATCATTATTTCATGTAAGTTAAAATACTTACAAATGTCATTAAACTTTCAATTCCATATGATCAAGCACTTATTGAAAATCTGCAAATGATTTTAACAGATGTTATAAAATTATTAAAATCTTGTGTTAATGTACAACACTTTCTGCTATTGAGGTGTGATACGGGTAAGGTTAGGGACAGGTTTGGTGGTATGGGTAGGTTTAAGGGTTGGTTAAATGGGTGTTAACAGTGTACAGGGGTCAATTTGATTATTATAAGGGAACATGATTCAATCTGTTTATATTATATTGTTTTGATAAAAAAAACAAGTATTTTCTTTTAAAAAGTTATTTGTTTTCTCCTGTTTATTTATGATTCAAGGAATATCCTGTTTAATTATATACTGAAGAGTAGTATACTAATGTGAGTGTTGAGGCAAAAAAAAATTTGCACCAAAATTACAATCTGTTATGTCTTTAGCAAGCATTTAGTTAAACTTAACCAGCCACCCTTCACACAAACCTTGTTACATTAGCTAAAAGTCCAATCCCCATAAAGATACTAAATGATTAGTAAACATTTATAAACATTTACAAATAATGAATAGTTTCAACTTTAGATTGGCTACTGCAAAAACATGAAAGATTGATTAATAAATGATTAGTAAAGATGTGTGAATAGGGTAAATTCAGGTATTTCGGGACACTTTTTGCCATTGAGATGACTGTTCATAAAGGTATTAATGATTAGTAAACATTTATAAGCATTTGCAAATGATGAATAGTTTCCACTAGATTGGGTACTGCAAAAATATGAACAAATAATTAATAGATTTTTTGTTAAGATGTGTAAATAGAGGTCTACACAACAAACAAAGACCAACATTATCTCATATTTCCAGTTATGCGAATATATATATACAGGTGCATCTCAATAAATTAGAATGTCGTGGACATGGACATAAGTTCATTTATTTCAGTAATTTAACTCAAATTGTGAAACTTGTGTATTAAATAAATTCAATGCACACAGACTGAAGTAGTTTAAGTCTTTGGTTCTTTTAATTGTGATGTATTTTGGCTCACATTTAACAAACCCCACCAATTCACTATCTCAACAAATTAGAATATGGTGACATTGCCAATCAGCTAATCAACTCAAAACACCGGCAAAGGTTTCCTGAGCCTTCAAAATGGCCTCTCAGTTTGATTCACTAGGCTACACAATAATGGGGAAGACTGATGACTTGACAGAAGTCATTGACACCCTCCACAAGGAGGGTAAGCCACAAAAATTAATTGCCAAAGAAGCTGGCTGTTCAAAGAGTGCTGTATCCAAGCATATTCATAAAAAGTTGAGTGGAAGGAAAAAGTGTAAAAGAAAAAGATGCACAACCAACCGAGAAAACCGCAGCCTTATGAGGATTGTCAAACAAAATTGATTCAAGAATTTGAGTGAACTTCACAAGGAATGGACTGAGGCTGGGGTCAAGGCATCAAGAGCCACCACACATAGACGTGTCAAGGAATTTGGCTACAGTTGTCGTATTCCTCTTGTTAAGCCACTCCTGAACCACAGAAAACATCAGAAGCGTCTTACCTGGGCTAAGGAGAAAAAAGAACTGGAATATTGCCCAGTGGTCCAAAGTCCTCTTTTCAGAAGAGAGCAAGTTTTGTATTTCATTTGGAAACCAAGGTCCTAGAGTCTGGAGGAAGGGTGGAGAAGCTCATAGCCCAAGTTGCTTGAAGTCCAGTGTTAAGTTTCCACAGTGTAATGAAATTAACTCATTAATTTTATAAGGGAATTAATTATTATTATTAATTCAGGTTTTGAGAGGACTAGGATCTGAAGAGCCTAATTCAACCTGATTAGAACTGATTCTAAATTTGATAGTTTACACTTTAAATCAAGGGTCGTCCAGCGAGCCGGTGATTCTTAGTATATTTTAACAAATTAAATATGTATTTTCCTGGCCACGGTCAACACAATTATGATAATTTGTAAGCTCTTAGAGAGGTAATTATTATGAGTAAGCTACGAGCTAGGCAGCAAGCAAGGGATCTTTTTGGCAACAGTTTTAACCTTGAAATTATATGACACCAACATTGATTCTTTATAAATGAAACATGAATTTTATTGGCTATTCTAGATTACATCAAACCTAAGCTAAAACACACATACACACACACACATAGTTTCAAAGGAAGGAAAGTCTGTTAACGGAGTTCCGAGTTTCAAAGTTCTAACTCGTTTTCACGAGTGATTTAAATTCACCTGAGAGACTTCACAAAGCAGAGAATTTGTCTAATTTTACTGCTTAAATTAGCTCGAAACAAGTTCAGCAGAGATAAGATTTTGTTCGTTACTTGCGTTCTGCTTGGTTTCCTGGATGTCTGCTGAGGGAACCCCGTTGCTGATTGGTGACGTCGGAATGACGTCCTTGGGAAAAGCCCTCCGGAGATTGGTTGGCTTCTTTATGACGCGGAGGCTTCAGCAGTTTTGCTACAGTCTGAGTTTGCGTTAAGTTCTTTGAAGATCGTGTTTCTCTGAAGTGTTTGAGTTTTGGATGACCAATCGCTTTGATGGTAAGCGTGGGAGCACAAGGTGGGAGTGCTCTTAACACGGCGACAGGCAAGAGCAAGCAAGCAAATCTGTTCTGCATTGGGTTTTGCTCCGCTGCATAAGTCCGTCCCACGACGCGACCTTCCAATCGCCTTCTTGCGCAGGTGGAGCGTGCATACATTAACAAGAGGCCCCCATTTATTATGTGGAGAAATTAAGATTTGCAGGTTTTGTTAATAACTCCTATATAGTGTCGTACAACACATACTGTTTGAAATAACAGCTTTTCACTTATTTCAATATTCTGCAATTATCACAAGTTTCCGTTCAATACTAAACTTCACATATCTTACACACATATTAATAACCTCATTTCCTAAAAAGGGGTAATAAACACTGATTAAAGTTGCACCGATTAAATGAACACATCAAGCATATATACTGTATATATATGACATACAACATATTATTTGTGAATCTATCCCCCGATACTTTCATACTTTAAATGATTTTCAACGATTGTCTCAGAAACCTTGTGTCCCTTTTCTTTGGAATGCAGGGAAAAAGGAAGGTGTCCTGAGGTCCCATGTCACGAGTTGAGAGTCTGCCAAGTTTCTCCTAGACAGAGTTCTTAATCTGCCACTTTCTGTTTATCAGATTTAGCAATTTATGCATTAAACGGTCAGGGGGTCCAAGAGTGTCTGTCGCGGGAATCTTTTGGATACCAGGTTCTTTGTTCTGTGGTCCATTAGATGGTTTATTGATGCTGAAGCCAGTTACGAAACCTACTGACCTTCTGTAGCTTAAATGAATCCAGATGGGAGGGGGTCAGTTCTTGTTGTCCTAGTATTTTGTCGACATTGGAGGTGGTTTGGTAAATCATTATCTCCATGTTTTCTTTGTAAAGATAAGCAGAGAGAGACAGGAACTCAATTGAGAAAGTCGGCGCCTGGGCTGACCATGGTTCAGCCTTTACGACTCTCATAGTTGAGAAGAGAGGTTAGTTGTCTGATGGAATGCGGAGATTCCATCGTTCCTTTGTGTGGATGTCCGCAGAAGTTTCCACAGTCTGTGATGATTTGGGGTGCTATGTCATTTGCTGGTGTTGGTCCATTTGTGTTTTTTGAAAACCAAAGTCACTGGACCCGTTTATCAAGAAATTTTGGAGCAAATTTTTCATGCTTCCTTCTGCTGACCAGCTCTTTGAAGATGCTGGATTTTTTCCAGCAGGATTTGGCACCTGCCACACTGCCAAAAGCACCAAAAGCTAGTTCAATGACCATGGTGTTACTGTGCTTGACTGGCCAGCAAACTCACAAGACCTGAACCCCATAGAGAATCTATGGGGTATTGTCCAGAGGAAAATGAGAAACAAGAGACCAAAAAAATGCAGAGGAGCTGAAGGCCACTGTCAAAGAAACCTGAGCTTCCATACCACCTCAGCTTGCTGCACAAAATGACACCTCCATGCCACGCCAAATGGAGGCAGTAATTAAAGCAAAGGAGCCCCTACCAAGTATTGAGTACATGTACAGTAAATTAACATACTTTCCAGAAGGCCAACATTCACTAAAAATGTTTTTTTTATTGGATTTATGAAGTATTCTAATTTGTTGAGAGAGTGAATTGGTGGGTTTTGTTAAATGTGAGCCAAAATAATCAAAATTAAAAGAACCAAAGACTTAAAATACTTTAGTCTGTGCACAGTGAATTTATTTAATACACGAGTTTCACAATTTGTTTTGAATTACTGAAATAAATGAACTTTTCAACGGCATTCTAATTTATTGAGATGCACCTGTATATATAACTAAGCAAATGAGCTGGTAAGCGTTAAATAAGGCTTGTAATGATTTAAATTAAAGTGATTATAGTAGTAATAATATATGATACATATAGTTAGTAAGTGTACCAACCTAAAAAAAATATGAACCATGCTTCCGGTATGAGCTTAATATATCTGCTTTTTAAACCTTTTGCTATCTATCTGTTAGAAAGTGAATACTGAAACCCAAATTTTTACAACGCAAGAGAAGTGTCAAAATTATATACTCTAGTAATCAACCACAGACATAGTCACCCTTAAGGTTTTTTTTTGTTGTTGTTTTTTTTAGCCATATTGTTTGTACTGTACTCTGTCGGTTCCCCCCAAATTATTAATGTGTAATATATTTATATTCATATTATTCATTAGTCCCTTTATTCATATATATTTAAATTACTTCTGACAAGTGATGATTACATAAAAGCCAGCACTTCTGACAAGTGATGATTACATAAAAGCTAGCTCATAATGACATAAAAGCCAATAATTAAATTCATTTGAATGTTCTCAAAATTAGGAGTAAGTGAACAAAGACAATAATGCACTGTGCTTGTTTGTGGGCAATTTATGCAGTAACAGTCAGTTGTTTAGCTCCAAGTCAGTGGAAACGTGTTCAGTTTGCAGATCCCCTGGCTAAACAACGGCACAATTTCTGTAGAAAATCTGGAGCAATGGCTTGTTTCCCACAACATTCTAAAAGTATTTTCTCTAAAGTAGAACTTTTGTACAAAATCATCACTTTTTCTGTTGTTGACATGTAACTAAGGGAATGTGACACATATGAAGGCCTGCATCATTTTGTGTAGCGATGTCTGTGCCTCAGTGACAATCAAACAGCATGCAGACTACAGAGCGATTGGTTTATCTACCACAAAATGTATATGTGTATCTGTATCTTAATAAATCACTGCTGGATGTTAATCTCAAAGGAGCAGACTTAAAAAATTATGTATAAAACAGAAATACTGAATATTATTGACCCTTGTGTTGTGTTCATATTTTTGTTATTCAGCCAGTGTTTGTGGGTCTGGTAGACCCGCTGCAGTTTTGGGTTTTTAATTCAACACAATCAAAAAATTATATGTTGAAATACTCAACAGATGTTTACTTCATCCCAATTACAAGCAATAGAAGCAGCATATATGGTCAAAATTTGCCCTTTACCTTTGGTAGATCACATTTATGAATTAAAGTGCTACAACCTTGTATGGGAATGGCAGGGGTAAAAACACAAAACTCACACTTACACTCACATTCTTACAGACACTCTCTCTCACACACACTGCCAGACTCTGTTCCATGTCTTGTGTTGTGTTTTCCTCCCCCACGTGCTCCATGTTTATGATTATGACCATATTTGGTTTTCCTGCTCCTGTTTCCATTTGAGTTCCATTAGTTTCAGCTGTGTCCCTTTAATCTCTGTGTTAATTCTTTGATTAGTCCCATAATTTATGTCCAGCGTCCGGAATTGTTTGTCAACCCTTCAGTCTATGTGTGTACTCCTTGGTATTTGGATGAACAAAGACTGTTGATGTTAATCCCCTTGGTTTCCGCGCTCCTTCGTCTCATAATTTCCGCCACAGTAAGCGAGCCGTGACAGAATCCCGGAACCTAACAACAGTAAGTGGCACCCCTCTCCCCGTGTTTGTTTTCAAGTCAGGCCCGCCGGCCGCGGCTCACTTAAGTCTGCCGGCCACCCAATTCACTCGTAATCAGAAGAGGAGGAAGAGGAGAAATTGATGGCTCAGGGCCCTCTTCCTCGCCCGAGTGCGCCCCCCAGTGCTCGCTTCAGTGTTAGCTCCAGCCCCAGAGCTTGCTCCAGTGTCAGCTCCAGCCCCAGAGATCGCTCCAGTGTCGACTCCAGCCCCAGAGCCCGCTCCAGTGTGGGTTCCAGCCCCTGAGTTTAGCCTAGTGAGGGCTCCAGTCCCTAAATCCAGTCCAGAGTGCACTCCTATGCCCGCACCTCCAGAGCCTGCTCCTCGAAAGCACCCTCCAGTGCCCACTCCTCCAGAGCACCCTTGTGACCCCATTCCAGCCAAGATGCCCGTAATTCTCTCCAAGTATTTTTTGGGTGGGGGTTATAGGGCTCCAGCCGTAGAGGCCGGGGCTGGGAACACAGCCTCGGAGGCTGCTCTGCCATGGCCTCCTGAACTGTCTGCTCCGCTATGGCTTCCTAGTCTGCCTGCTCCTCCATGGCTCCCTAGTTTGCCTGCTCCGCCATGGCTCCCTGAGCTGCCTGCTCCGCCATGGTGCCCCCCGAATGGGTACCGCCATCCCGTGTCTGTCCTGAGGGACCTCCAGAGCGCACACACCCCCTCTCCCCGTTGGATGTTGTGAGGTGTGAGGACACGTTTTCCGGGAGGGGGGAGTAATGTCAGACTCTGTTCCGTGTTGTGTGTGTGTGTTTTGCTCCCCATGTGCTCACGTTATGATTATGCCAATATTTGGTTTGACTGTTCCCATTTGAGTTCCATTAGTTTCAGCAGTATTCCTTTAATCTCCATGTTAATTCCTTGATTAGTCCCATAATTTAAGCCGTGTGTGTTTCCATGTCCAGCGTCCTGAATTGTCTCCTCGTTTCCGCCACAGTAGGCGAGCCGTGACACACAAACACACAAACACACATAAACACACATACACATACACATACAGGCCAGGAACAAATAGGAGGAGGACAGAGCAGAGAATACTTCCCATAACACCCGATATACTTGCTACATTGTTAGAAGAATGGCATATATGCTAATATTAGTCTGTTTCATTTTTATTCCGTGGTCACCATAGCCACCCAGATCCAGTCCTTATCCAGTCCAGATGGTGGATCAGCACATAGAGAGGACCTCTACAGCCCTGAATGTCAGCGGAGATCAGGACAACTAGATGAGCCCCAGAGACAGATCCCCAGTGAGTCTCCTAGACAGCCACCGGGACAAGACCACAGGAACCAGTTGAGTTGTCTGCACAACGTGACACTGCTGCAGCCTGGAATTGAACTGCTGGTTTCGTCTGACCAGAGAAGAACTGGCCCCTCGACTGAGCCTGGTTTCTCCCAAGGTTTTTTCTCCATTCTGTCACCGATGGAGTATTGGTTCCTTGCCGCTGTCACCTCTGGATTGCTTAGTTGGGGACACTTAATATCAAGCGATATCGTCGACTTGATTGCACAAACACTATTTAAACTGAACTGAGCTGGATGATGACATCACTGAATTAAATGATGAACTGCCTTTAACTGAAACTTGAGTGTTTACTATTGTCATTTTGCATTATTGACACAATATTTTCCTAATTAATGCTGTACAGTTGCTTTGACACAATCTGTATTGTTAAAAGCGCTATATAAATAAAGGAGACTTGACTTGAATTGACAGAGTGAAGGTACAGGACCTAAAATGTCCACTCTTTCATTAGCCCCGGGTCCAGTGGACCCCAACATCCTGTATGTAATATAAATGTGTAGGGGGGGGGGGGGTGTTGTATAGTGAGATGGTCATGAAAATTGTTATGATATATGTTCTTAACAGAAAATGAGCCAAGGCCACGGAGTCTGAGTTTGAAAAGATAATTAATTGTATCATTTTTATTTTTATTTTAGTTTACCTGAACACCATACAAGGGTTAAAGGGATAGATCACCGCAAAATAAAGATTCTGTCATCTAGTTGCCCTCTTGTCACTTAAACGTCATGGCTTCAGACTGCAACTACAGTAGTCACAAATACAAAAAAAAATAACAATACTTTCATAAGATGATGTTACTTAATTATACTTTTAGAGCGCATAGGTGTCTTCAAAGCAACAGTGAATACGGAGTGAGCCGTGATGTCTGTAAAAAAAAAAAAAGACTTTAGACTTTAGTTTAGAATCAGACATCGATACTGTACTATAAACTACAATACTATACTCTATATATGTTTTGAGTTCCAGTGAAGAAAAAAAAACTTGCAACATGAATTATAATGAATTGTAATATGAATTATAATATTTACTAATTCCACAGATTACTAATTCCAGCCACAGATGATGCATTAAAAATGCCTTTAAAGGGAAATGTTTTGAAAGCAAGTCCAATATTGTCTGTGCGCACCACTGATGCACTACAATCAAGTTTATATGGATAAACTGTCAAAAATGTACCAGGACTACCTTAGCTCTTTGCTCTGTAGGGCCTGAATTCTCATCTGAACAATTAGAGCGAGCTGCTGAAATGGGTATTGCAATGGCAGAATGTAATGTGATGAGCTAGCTCTTATCACAGCTCAAAAACTTTAAAGAAAAGAGGAAACTCATTTCAAACAGCCATAATTAAATGACACAGTTGACTTGATAGTCCTTGGACCATCTGAAATTTAAATTACATAAATGAATGGGGAAAAAAATCTCTCTTTATTAGTATATCGAAGTTGGGTGCCTTTTGTGATGTAATGGTTGGCTCTTCTGATGATTCTTTTTTTTTTAGGGCATAGTCTTGAAAATAAGAGAGATGATCATGAGAGAGAGAAAACAATATTTTTGAAATATGATATTCATATATGCTTATTTGAGGAAGAACAATGACCAGCATTGTTTTGGGGTGCTCAAAGAGCAAAACCTCCAGTTTAATACAGTTATGAGATTCAGACAGAGGCGGACAGTAACTAAGTACATTTACTTGAGTATTGTACTTAAGTACACTTTTTGTGTATCTGTACTTTACTTGAGTATTATTTTTCTGGGAACTTATGACTTTAACTTCACTACATTTGAAAGACAAATATTGTACTTTTCACTCCACTACATTTCTATCAAGGTCCTCGAAGTAGAAAGTCGTTACTATGTAGCAGCTTTGAAAGTCAGTAGGTGATTTTTTCTTCTCTAAAACATGACTTTCTTTTTTTCAGACAGTTTATCAGTAATCACACTTGTAGGGCAACATGAAGTGATTTCCCAGCATTTTTTAACACTGACCAGCTGCAAATGTGATATTTATTTACAACAAATCAATAATAGGAAGTTAATATTGTGGTATATATTAGACACAATATTGTCTGATTTTGCTAAATTGTGTAAGTGAAAATATTACCTATAAAGCCACAGAAGAACTGTTGTGCATCTCCTAATAAAACACAAAAGGTGTTGGACTTGAAGCAGCACTGCACAGACTGTTCTGTGTGTAACATTAAAGTACAGCGAGAGCGATTATACAGCATTTTAAATGTTTGTTTTGATGTCAAATAAGTCCTGCTGTTTTGCTTTTTTGTTTAAGCAGTTGCTGTTGTAAAGTTATACAGCTAAAGTTGTGTTGCTGGGTTTTAAAGCAGGTTTGATTTTTTTTCTTCCTTATCACTCTGTATTTACAGGATTTCACTGTCCACTCTGTTCAAATGTGGATGAATGGCTACACATAGATGTGTGCACTGTGCACACACTGTCAGAGCTGTGTGAGATCAATACCATCCTGCTTTTGTGGGGGTGGGTATAGGGTGTTAATTTTTTTCCCCCATAGGTTTTTAACATTCTAAAAGCTCTTTATTCCAAAGATACTACAAGCTAGTCAGTGTATTCAGTAGGTGTAATGCATTGTAAGTTGCTTCAGAGGTATTGCAAATATTACATACAACAATAATAAAATAGTGCATTGACATAAAAAAGGAAATTTACTTTTGGTACTTAAGTACTTTTAAAAGCAAGTACTTCTGTACTTTTACTCAAGTAAAAATCTGTCTTTACAACTTTTACTTGTAATGGAGTAATATTTGACCAACAGTATCTGTACTTTCACTCAAGTAATGGAGTTGAGTACTTTGTCCGCCTCTGGATTCAGAACATACAGTTCGAATCTGTCTCTAGAAAACAGATGTGTTAAAAAATGTATCTATAATTTTCTTGCTGATTGTAGTGCAGAACAAAGTTCTAATAGGTTCTGCAGAGTTACATCATATAAGTAGCCCTAAAATAGATAAGAGATTAAGATTAGAGATATACAAACATATTTTGTTTGGACAGTGGTTCATATTGAAGCCTGATAAAATGTGTCCTTGAAATGATTTCAAACAGTACTCATCTATCCTGTCTTCCTGTAATTTCATTTTAAATGATCTACCACTCAAACATTAAACAAATATGTCACATCAACATTGTCCACAACCAGATTATGTATTTAGCTGTTATGTGAAACAGTGCTGCCCTAAATTAAACGTGTTGCTTTTTGCCAAAATTATGGCTCCCTTGTGTAGTGTTTTCCGGTCCTTTGCCATTGCTGAATTTCCCTTCAGATGAGAGTCATTCTGCTATGGTACCACAGGCATTATTATTGAAAGCAAAGCAATGAGGTCTGTGCTTATTGGAAGTAATACAGACATTTGAGATAGGGCATAAACAATCATAAACTATATCAGCTTCACATCGGTTATTTTTTTAATGTGTCATTCACTGTAAAAAAGTGATTTTTTTTTTAAACTTGTAAATCAAGATAGCATAATTTAAGTACATTTTACAAACAAATCCTATTTTGTCTTGTTACTTCAAAATGTCGCGTTATACTTGAGGTTTCGTTTTCATTCATTGTGCTTAAATACATAAGTAAATTCAAATTGAACTGCCCAAGTAAAATTTACTTAGTGTTTTGTCATCTAATGAACTAATGCAAAAAATGACAAACGCAAGTAAAAGTTACTCCACGAACCCAGGCATTCTATACGCATGCTTTCTTGGTTCCGAAGTGGCGCACAGAGGCAGAGAAAAGCAAAGGAAATTTTATTTTAGTGTTTATTATTTAATGTTTAGTTATGTTTGCAGAAAAGTATAGAGCTATTAAGCTGTCTGCAGTGCTGGTGGTTAAAGACTTAATGCGTTAACTGTGAATATTGACAGAGTTGAGTTTGCTATAGAACCGATTTGCACAAACATCCGTTATTAGCAAACGGCATCTGTGTCGAAAACAGTTGTCTTGTATTTTACATGTAATCTACGGAGAAGTTTAATGTACAGTGAACTTTAAAATTAACTTTGCTGTACGCGAGTGTCGTGATAAATGTACACTGAAAAAAACTTTGTACTTTTATTTGAAATTAAACTCTTGAAAAAAACAGATTAAACTAAAGGAATGATAAAACAAGTGAATAAAAATGAATGGACACATTCATTAAGATTAACTGCTGTTGGCCAAAATGGTTCAGCATCTTTATCTTATCACAGATTTTTTTTGTATATAACAGAGCACAACAATTTAACATGAGATGCTTAACTGTGATCAGTGAACACTGTGAACACTGTCATAAAACAAATAAACATCTGCTTCTGTTTTCTTTAGCAGCACTGCATTACTCACATTACACTGCATTACAATGTTTCTGTTAAACAGTACAGTATAGTACAAACGTTGCTCTAAGTTACATTAACCAACCATTTTTACAACATTCTCACTTGCTGAACAAATGAGAAAATACAAAATGCAAGTGTAAGTGTCAAACAAAATGGCCAAATATAGCAGACTTATATTAGTAGCTTTCTATGCAAAGAGCTAAACTATTGGAGAAAATTTTAAAGCATCCAGCCCAAGAAAGATTTTCTGAAAGACTTCAAATGTGTTTCTCAGCTTTGGGGGATAGCTTAAGTTCAGGGAGTAAATGAAGCCCGTGAGCAAAAGGCACACATTTGTGAGATTCTTACATCCCAACAGCACCTCAGTTACCTCAATGACGATGATGACGTCAGCTATGTTGGCATCTTCCTCTCCTGCAGTGCTGCTCTGTACAATGATCTTCATTACATGATTGGTGAAGCTATATTTAATAACGTTTCTGCTGACATCCTGTCAAATACACAAATAAGTGCAAAGTGGTTACAATACTGTACACACAGAGATTTGGTCTCACCATCATTAAATCTGTTATTACATGAAGAAAGAGGGAAAAAATTAAGACTAAATCCAGAATAACTGTGTCTGCAAGACACTTAAAAAACTACCTGCAAAGCTACATTACTGTAAAAGTGTTTTAGGCTCTTGTGTAAAAATTCTGTAAAGTGGGGATGCCTTTAAAATGCTTTCATAAATTGATTTTCATTTACCTTTTATTGACTAAATACATTTTTTGTGTGATCACCCTTTGCACTTAAAGCAGTTTTTGGCCTAGGTACACTCAATATAGTTTTTACGGTAACTTTGCATGTACATTTTTTAAGCATTTTGCAGACATTGCAACAGTTTTTCTTGATTTAGGCTGTTTCTGTTTTATCTCTTTCTTCATGTTATAATAGACAGACTCAATGATGGTGAGACCAGATCTTCTGTGGAGCACCAACTGTTGTCAGACTCCATGTGCATACAAAAATCTCACTGGATTATTACAAATAATGGCAAAATGGATGTTTAGGAATGTAAACTGGTATTTCATACACTAAAACAATGGTGCTATATAGCACTAAAAGTGGTTCTTGGCTCATAATCATAGGGGAACCACTTTTGGTGCTATATAGCACTATATCTTTAAAGGTGCTCTACAGCACCTTTGTCAAATGGTGCTATGTAGAACCCATAAGAGGTGCCATATAGCATTTTATTTCTTCGATAGAAATGGTGCTGAACAGTACAAACAGTTCAACCAACAGTTGGCTCTATAAGAACCTTTAAAGGGGCTTAACAGGTTCTTTGTACAGCAGTGGTACTTTATAGCACCTTAACCACCCCAAAGAACCACAGAAGAACTGCTGAAGAACCATACAGGGGCTTAACAGGTTCTGTATACGGTAACGGTGCTATATAGCACCTCAGTCATCTAAAAAAAAAGAACCAGTGATGAACCGCTGAAGAACTTGAAGAGCACTTCAAAGCGGTTCTCCTATGATTACAAGCCAAAGAACCACTTTTTGTACAATATAGAACCATTTTTTAGAGTATACTGACAAACTACAGCACAAAGATATGAAAAGTAAAAACCACTTTTGGGGATGAAAACACTAATGTGCCTTAGTCTTTTGTAGTACTGTACATATCCAAAGTCAAAACACAATTAGAATTTGCCTATTAATGTACCTGGTAGGCTTCATTGAGCTCCTCAGATGATTCTCCCAGGTAGGAAAGCAGGCAGCGAATCACAGCATCTCGCTTATCTTCAACTTGCTGATAAAAACAAAAGTAAATTGCAGTGAACATTAACAGTGTACACTTCCATCTACATACAACTGCATATCTATTAAGTAAGGAAGCAGCAGGATATCAGATGTGTAATATATACATTTACCTAGCAGAGTGAATCTAGCAAACTTCTAATTTTTATGCCTGCATCCACATCCTTCATTTTGAACAAATCCAGGAGCTTTGGAGTGTAGAGGTCCAGTTTTTGCAGAAAGGTTGGCTCCAGGGGAATTGTGGTTATCCTTCTGAACTCATTCTTAATCTAAGACCAAGAAAATAAAAAAATAAAATGCAACACATTTAAGATTCAGTAGTCAAATATATATTTTAAAATTTTTGCCAACCACACACACACACATCATGCTATACTAATTAAATTAAAATATCTAATTGTTTGTAATGAATGAAATATGAGTTCCAAAAGTTCTAAGCACCTACGTATTACCATCAAGCCAGCAAAAGAATAACTAAAGTTTACCTCAGATTCACAAAAAAGAGCTGACCATCTCTCCATTAAATCTTTGACAGCAGGGCAGTGATTAATGATTTCTAATCTTCGATAGGAGAAAGTCTTCTCCATTATCTCACCATGTCAGGGTTCTGTCACTTCGGTCTAGTTTATTCATGGTTTTGTGATGGAGCCCTGACAAGTCAAGTCAAGTCACCTTTATTTATACAGCGCTTTTAACAATACAGATTGTGTCAAAGCAACATTACAGCAATTAAATAGCAAGATAGTGTGTCAATAATGCAAAATGACAATAGTAAACACTCAATTTCCAGTTAAAGGCAGCTCATCATTGAATTCAGTGCAATCTGTGCAATCAAGTCGACGATATCGCTGGAAATTAAGTGTCCCCAACTAAGCAAGCCATAGGCGACAGCGGCAAGGAACTAAAACTCCATCGGTGACAGAATGGAGAAAAAACCTGGGTAGAATCCAGGCTCAGTCGGGGGGCCAGTTCTCCTCTGAGCAGACGAAACCAGCAGTTCAAATCCAGGCTGCAGCAATGTCTCAACTGGTTCCTGTGGTCTTGTCCCGGTGGCCATCTAGGAGACAAGGTCTTCACTGGGGATCTGTCTCTGGGGCTCATCTAGTTCTCCTCTGACATTCAGGGCTGTCGAGGTCATCTCTAGGTGCTGATCCACCATCTGGGCTGGATACGGACTGGATCCGGGTGACTGCAGTAAACATCTGATCTGGATACAGTCTGAATCTGGTGGCTACGGTGACCTCAGAATAAGAAAGAAACAGACTAATATTAGCATAGATGCCATTCTTCTAACGATGTAGCAAGTACATTGGGTGTTAGGGGAAGTGTTCCCGGTTGTCCTAATTAATGCAGCCTAAAAAACCTTTAACGGATTTGAATATTAGAAAAGTGTTATTGTGTTATGTGTAAGACAGGTTAAAGAGACCTGTCTTTAATCTAGATTTAAACTGACAGAGTGTGTCTGCCTCCCGAACAATGTTAGGTAGGTTATTCCAGAGTTTGGGCGCTAAATAGGAAAAGGATCTGCCGCCCGCAGTTGATTTTGATAATCTAGGTATAATCAAATTGCCAGAGTTTTGAGAACGCAGCGGACGTGGAGGACTATAATGCAATAAGAGCTCGTTCAAATACTGAGGTGCTAAACCATTCAGGGCTATATAAGTAATTAACAAGATTTTAAAATCTATACGATGTTAAATAGGGAGCCAGTGCAGTGTTGACAGAACCTGGCTAATATGGTCATATTTGCTGGAACTAGTAAGAACTCTAGGTGCTGCATTTTGGACCAGTTGGAGTTTGTTTATTAAGCATGCAGAACAACCACCCAATAAAGCATTACAATAATCTAACCTTGAGGTCATGAACGCATGAATTAACATTTCTGCATTTGACATTGAGAGCATAGGTCGTAATTTAGATATATTTTTGAGATGGAAAAATGCAGTTTTACAAATGCTAGAAATGTGGCTTTCAAAGGAAAGATAGCTATCAATAGCAACACCTCGTTTCCTAACTGAGACGAAAGAATTGACAGAGGCAGCCATCGCGTATTAGACAGTGTCTAGGTTACTTGCGGGAGGGATTTTATGGTCGAGAATTACTTCCGCCTTGTCTTGTTTTCTTGTCGAGTCCCTTGTTTCTTGTTGGAGCGTTGTGTTTGGATCCCAGCTCTCAGGTCTTGTCCGATTCGTTTCGGTTGGTCGAGGAGGTTTGGACCTCGCGGCATGTGTGTTTTGGTTGGGGGAGGGTGCCCCCCCCCCCCGGTTGAGTTCGCTCAGGCTGTACGCTATTCGTCATCGTGTTGTGTGTGCTGCAGCTTGTGTTCGGCTGCGTGCTTTCAGGTATGTTTGTGCTGTGCAGAATGCAGTTGTGTTTTCATTGATGGGCTTTCATGTTGTTGTCTTGTGTGAACACGCGGCTTATGATTTTTCTCATTAGCTGCGTGTTCGTGTCTCTTTTTCTAGCACATGGCTTGTGATTTGTTTTCCAGGCCATGTGCTTGTGTTTTTGATTTGTGTGAGCACATGGCTTTGGATGGTTGGGTTCTTGTGCCATTGCTCTCATGTCAGTGGTCAACACCACCCCATTGTTACCTGATTATTGTTTTAATTTGCCCCCACCTCTTGTTTCCTTTCGCAACACCTCATTTGTCCTATTTATTTCTTGTGTTGTCCAGTCTTGTTCGGAGTTCTGTGAGGTTGGTGGCCTTGTTTCTGTCTTGCCTTGTCCCGCCTTGTCCTGCCTTGCCAGTCGGTTTCCCCTACGGGGTAGTTTCTGTTTGTTTTGTTTTATTTCAGTATTAATAAAAGCCCTATTTCCTCCTGCGATTGAGTCCTCGACTCATCCCCAACCCTGACAGAACGATCTCGCCATTAGAGGAAGGGCTTGCGCCATCCACCTGTCTCCACTCTCTCCAGCCCCCTCTACCAACGGATCATCCAGTTCAAGGACCTGAGCTCCCTCCTTCAGTGGGGGACTGATGTGAGAAGGTTTGCCCTGGAGTTCACCAGTACTGCGGAGGGGTTTGGGTACAATGATGCGGCCCTCAAGACCTTTTTAATAGTGCCCTGGATGAACCCCTCAACTGGTGGAGAATGAAGGGGCTGGATCACCTGACGTTTGAAGGATCCGTCCACTTCCTAGCTCGTCAGGGAAATCCTCCAGGTGAAGAGGCTGCAGCGCCACCAGAGGTGCTTGAGCCTGCTTAGTTCGACCCACCGGCCCCGCCCTGGTCATCCACCAGGGTTCCTGTACTGCCGGAAGCTCCCTGGTCCGTCCCTCCGGTCCCACCCTGGCCTTCAGCCAGGACTCCGGAACTGCCGGATCCTCCCTGGTCCATCCCTCTGGTTCCACCCTGGCGTTCTGCCAGGACTTCTGAACTGTCTGAGCCTCCCTGGCTCAGCCCTCCTGCCCCTCCCAGGTGGTGTCCCTTTGGGGAGGGGGTAGTGTCAGGGTTATGTCACTTCGGTCTAGTTTATTCATGGTTTTGTGATGGAGCAATGGGCACTCCATCGTGTCTGGGAGCCGGATGTCTTGTCTTGTGAGCATGCAGCTTCGAGTGTGCTCGAGCCGTGTGCTCTCTTTTCGGCGTGACTTGTTTCTTGTTGGAGCATGGTGTTCGGATCCCGGCACTCATGTCTTTTTCCCCTTACTTTCGTTCAGATTAAGAGTGCACCCAGAGGTGGCCGAAGAGGCTGCAGCGCCCCCGAAGGTGGCCAAGGAGGCTGCAGTGCCCCCGAAGGTGGTTGACGAAGCTGCAGCACCCCCAGAGGCAGCTGATGAGACTGCAGTGCCCCGCTCTCAGAGACGGAGGAGGGGGAGGAGGAAGAATGGGTCTGCCTCACTGCCCCTAGAGGCGGCCGAAGAGGCTGCAGTGCCTCCAGTGGCAGCCGATGAGGCTACAGCGCCCCCAGTGGTGCCCGATGAAGCTGCAGTGCCCCCCGGAGGTGGACGACGAAGCTGTAGTGTCACACTCTCGGAAACGAAGGAGGGGGAGGAAGAAGGCTTCTTCCATCTTTCAAGGCCTGGAGGCCATCCCAGAGCCTGATGCCGTCGCAGAGCCGCCCAAGCTCCTTACCTTGCTGGCTCTACCCTTGATGCCGGCTACGCCCATGTGTCTTGCCCTACCGGCGCCGCCCAAGCTTCTTGCTCTGCCGGCTCCACCTAAGCTCCTTGACCTGCCGGAGACACCCAAGCTCCTTGCCCTGCCGGCTCCGCTCAAGCTCAAGCTCCGTGTCCTGCCGGCTCCACCCTGGCCTCCTGCAGAGGTGCTTGAGCCTGCCTGGTTCAACCCACCGGCCCCACCCTGGTCATCCGCCAGGGTTCCTGTACTGCCTGAACCTCCCTGGTCCGTCCCTCCGGTCCCGGCTTATGAGTATTCTCATTAGCTGCGTGTTCGTGTCTTGTTTTGTTCAAGCACATGGCTTGTGATTCGTTTTGCTGGCCATGTGCTTGTGCTTTTGTTTTGTGTGAGCACATGGCTTTTTTCTTGTTTAGTTTCTTGTGCCATGTGCTCTCGTGTCAATTGTCTAACTCCACCCATCTTGTTACCTGATTATTGGTTAATTTGCCCCACCTGTGATTCCCTTATTACCCTCCTCATTTGCTCCGTATTTATTATCCTTAGGTTTGCAGTCCTGTGCAAGTTCGTCGTTGCATGTTGTGTGTGCCTTTTGTCCTGCCTTGCCAGTTGGTTTCCCCTACGGGGTAGTTTCTGTTTGTTTTGTTTTATTTAATTATTAATAAAAGCCTTATTTCCTTCTGGGATTGAGTCCTCGCCTCATCCCTTCATCCCCAACCCTGACAAACCAATTACCTTTTTGTTGTTTTTCTTCTGAATTTCTTTAAGAAGATCAACTCTCTCCTTCTCTAAAGTTTCCTTGGTTTCCCCAAATGGAAATGGGGGCAAGTAGTTTAATTTAGCCTTCCTGGGTCTTTTCATGCCTTTGGGGCAAGACTTTTCATTTGTTTTCTTTCTTTTCAAAGAGTTGACCTCCAGCTCTGGACAGAACTGGCCTCTACCTCTACTGGGGATGCCTGAGCGCAGAACCAATTTGCGAATGCCATTCTCTTCAAAAAATAATTTGTAGCTTTGTTGGGGTACACATCTGCAACAGAAAAAACAGCAATTAAAACAAATCATCCTAATTACAAAATTGTACACTACAGCATTAACTTCGATAATCATGCACCTAAAAAGAGGGGCAAATATAGTGCTTTAAGGGAGTCAGTCGTCTTCCTGCAACAGTGTAAGCAGCCAGGGGATAGTAGTCAACCATTTCTCTTTGCTCATGTAACTGAAAGTTGGCTGTGTGTTCCAACTCATAAGGTGCTCATTGTACCATGTGCTTAGAATTCTCACAACAAAGACCAGTTAATTACAAGCCAATATAGACTGTAACACCTCACAAAAGTCTGGCACGTCTGCAGTGAAGCCATGACATAGCAACATTTCAGGTTTATAGTTGGTGCCTAATAAGCACACATTATTTGAAACATGTACCATTGTGACACGTGGATACCTATGTTGCACCAAATCTTTTATGTCATCCTTTAGGATGTCCACAGAGACTTGTGAAGTTGCTTGTGACCGAAAGTGATGACTTGATCACATTTGATTCATGGAGATGCAATGCAATGCAATTTTTTTTCTTTGCAAGGAACAGCAGTATGTTCCCGAAACAGCCTGTTTGTCTGACAGCTTTTTAAAAAAAGCCATGTTTAGCTTCAAATCTCATGGTCCATAAGGCTGCCAGAGGACCAAATTTCTGAATTAGTTTAGAGTAGTGCTCGAGAAAGTGGTGTTTGGGAAGAAGCTTTTCTTGAGGAAAAACTTCCAGAAATCTGTGTCGGTGCTCAGAAATCAAAGAGTCAAGGTAGCAAATGCTCTGCTCTGTATGAACTGGGGCCATCACAAGTTCCACAATGGCTTTTAAGGCCATTAACATCTGCCACACTTCATCATCCTCAGTTACTTTCAAGCCTATCATGAGAGGCAACAGACACAACAGACACCGATTTTTATGTGCATTACCTCCTACATATATTTTTGTGGCAAAATGAGCAGGAATCAAATATGGACGATTTTTTTGGTCACTCCACTGATAAGGGAAATTTTGGACCCACTTTTATATTAAGTGGCCTTAACAACTATGTACTTACATTTAAATTAATAATTTGGTACAATGCACTTATTGTGTAAATACATGTTTTTACATTGTACTTATATTTTAAATATACCTGCATGTAATAACATCTGTAATTCATTTCTGTAATTACATTTATAATTACACTGTTGAGCCATCCCTTACACCTTAACCCACCCTTAAACCTACCCATACCACCAAACCTGTCCCTAACCATAACCGTATCCCACCTCAATAGCAGCAATAAGTACATTGTGCTTATTTTTTGATGTAAGTACATAGTAGTTAAGGCCACTTAATATAAAGTGGGACCGAACTTTCGAATGCAATTATTGAGCTCCTCAAGAGAAAAAATATTTCTTCTTGATAAAGGCTTGAAATGACAATGCCAGTTCCACTGGAACAGTACCTTCAAGAAGGTCATGTAAAATTTTGAAGTTTTTCAGATAGTGCACACAGTTTTTTCACACCATAGCAAGGAGTGGGAGTAGGACTTGACAAAACTGTCCCAACATACAGAGTGTGCTGTTCAGTTTTCAATGAATCCTCCCACAGAATGGGCTCCCAAATTATCAGTCACCACGCTCACCACAGTGCCTTTCGTGACTTTTCCTAAACTTGAAATAAAAATACCGTCTTTTTCCAAGTTTTGAAGATCGGTTAACAGTGGCTCTAGAACTTTCTGAAATCCAAATCGCTTTGTGTCATCTACCTTACAAATAATGGATAAATTAATAGATACCAATGTTGATCGTGCATGTGCTGGAAAGTCTCCTAACAGCCAGTAGACAGCGGTGACTTTGTGAATTTTGTGAGAATTTCCCAAGAGATTGCACACTTCAAAGTCATCGATGTACAGAATAAGGCTTAATCTCTCGACATCTCCTGCGAAAAATTAATTTTCATGAAAGTGAGATCCATCATGGAAGGACTGGTATTGTAATGCACATCCAAGTAAAAATGTTTTTTTTTTTGAGTGACTAGGTCCTTTTCTGCAATATTCTTCAAGACTTGCAACAAAGATTGGAGTATTGGAACATACTGGAATGTTCTGTTGTCTTTATTGTCCAGTGTGTATTCTACTGGTTCAACAACTGCAAAATGGACTTTCATAAATTCTCTCCTCTTATATGCCGTTGAAATAGGTCCATCTTTCCCTAACGCTGAACTGACAGGGTTTAATTCACATAGATTTTTCATCAAATCTGAGATCACTTTTGGATCTATGTCACAGTTATGGCTCTTTAAAGTGGACTCAACAACATCTTTCAAAACTGGAGCAGATGCAGAGGAGGATATGAACTGAAGCTCATCTACGATTTGATCAATACACCTGTTTGGCACGCTGAAATTACTTTCCAACTTTAGAAAAAGTTGGCCAAACTTCTTCTTTAAAACTTTAGACAAAGTGCTTCAACAAAGTTTCATCCAGTTCTGTGTTATCCTCACAGACCTCTGAATCATTTTGCGAACAGTGGGATTTGCATATTTTTTCAAGACTTCCATTTTAAAATCTTCAAGGGAGTGTTTATTGTGTTTCCTGTGTTTATGGGTAGCAAAGGCTGAATAAATGCTTGTGCTGAAGCTGCAGTTTTTGAATACACAAGTCCCTACCTCGTACCTCTTCAGATGGTTGCTACACTCTAAAAACCCATCGCTGGGTTGTTTTAACCCAACAGGTTGGGTTATTATGTTTGAAAAGCAAGCTGGGTTGCTTTTTTATGGTTTAAAATTACTACACTGCTAGGCTAAAATGAACCCAAATCGAGCTAGACATTAAACCTACAAATCTTGTTCATTTTAAAATCACTTTTACACACAGAATGACTATCAAAAAGTAAATATTTATTTAAAACAAGAGAAAATAGTCAAAAGTAACATGCATGTAAGAAGAAATGCAGTATGGCATTAACAGCTACAGAGTTTATAAATGAAGCATTGAACATTTGTTGAATATAACTTTTAAGATCAAATTGGACATTTTTGGTAAATTTTATATATTGTATAAAAAATATTATACAAAAAAACTACTATGCAATAGTTGTACAATTAGTTAATAGTTAAGTTCTTTACAAACTATTGTGGCAATGGTCATAATTTATTCACCCCCGTGTTGTTCCAAAACCATACAAACTCTGCTAATTTTTGGAACACAAATAAATATATTTAATATTCTCTTAATTTTTGTCCTCTATTGCAAGTCTGGGAGACCAGTATTTTCTTTGAACAGACATGTTAGCTTGACCTATAATTAAAGATTTATTCACATATACATATTGGCATGGATTACTTCTACAATAACTATGTATTTTTTAAGCTTGAAAATACTGATTATCTAGACTTTCAATGGATTAACAACAAATTATGAGAGAAAATTAAAAATATCTTCATTTGTGTTCTAAAGATAGACAAAAGTCTTATAGGTTTGGAATGACATGAGGGCAAGTAAATGATTTTTTTTTGTTTGAACTATTCCTTTAAGAAAGGAAGACCAAGAATGATGACTCTCCAAATCAGACAACTCCAAAGTTGGTTTGAGTTCTGCAATGAAAACACAGACATCAATGGTTTACATAAAATATGAACACGTAATCATACTGTTGTTGCATCTAAATGTGAGGTAAACAGGCAGGAGACAACAGAAACATTTATTTTCTAAAAATAACTCACATCGATCTCAAAAGAATGATGCTCTCCTATGCCTCTGGCTTTCAACATCTACAAAAACAACAAACATTCTTTTACTTTTAGTAAAAAAAATTAATTGATAGCATGATGGAATTCTGAACTTTACTTGCCTTAAACCGTCTTTCCCTCTCTTCTGAAGAAGCTGAGAAAATCGTCTCCTCACACAAGCAGGGTTCTGTGTTAACTCCAAAGTTGGTTTGAGTTCTGCAATGAAAAACACAGACATCAGTGGTTTAAATAAAATATTAACACGTAATCATACTGTTGTTGCATCAAAATGTGAGATAAACAGGCAGGAGACAATGGAAACATTTATTTTCAAAAAATAACTCACATCAATCTCAAAAGAATGATGCTCTCCTATGCCTCTGGCTTTCAACATCTACAAAAACAAACATTGTTTTACTCTTAGTAAAAACAAATGATAACATGATGGAATTATGACATAAGGCACTCACTGACGTTATATTAAAATCACCTCTTCCTTTCAGTAAAAGAGACTAACTATTAAGACTATTTCTGAGGCGAAATCCACGTCCTCGTATTTTTCAATATAAGCTCTTTTCGGAATATTTCCGCCTTCCATGAAATCTCAAGATACTACCAGACTCAAACAATGAATGATGACTTTACATTTTTAATCTTTACTTACCATAAACCGTCTTTCACTCGCACTCGCTTCCATCTGAAGACGATGAGAAAATGGCGGCTTCTCGCACTGGTGTCGTCGAGATACGTCCGATGTTAACGTGACGTGCGTGCTCTCTTTCACATCACCGCTGGGTTATTGATCAAGACCAATTTTCAACCCCAAATTAGGTTAAACAACCCAACCAGGGATTGAAATTAACTTTTTCACTCCCCGGCCAATTTGGCAACTAAATTTTTAAGTTACCGGCCATTCATAACTTCTAGCCAAAAAAAAATAATAACCCCAGAAATAAACCAACAGCTTGAGGCTGTCTACATTGAACATCACAAAGCAACCGCTGCAAATCATTTTGTGTCAGAACTAGGGGTGTGCGATATTGGCAAAAAATAATATCTCAATATTTTCTGGAATTTTATCGATAAAGATAATTAGACCATATTTTGCTTAGTGTGTTATTGTGCTGATATCTTAAGGACTTACCCGTGGCAGTGACTCCTTAAAGTTTTTGATTATATTTTTTCATATTTGTGTGGTTCAGTTCCCCGCAGTGATAGAAATAATCTTGCAATAAGTTTAAATGATTTTTTTACCTTTATGTGCATTTACCTTTTAAAAGCCTGTTTCTAAAAGTGGCATCATCTTTTGGACAAATTCTTAATTTAATAAGTCATTTATAATAATAATACATTTAGGCTGTTACTAAACAAATGAAATCAGTATCAACAAAATTAATCTTTGCAGAAGTTCCATACGAAGTGGCATTTGGATGTATTTACACGTGTTAATGCAGCTTAGAGGGACATTTAAATGGTTGACTCATTCAGGAACAAAACACCGTCGTGTTGCTCAGACACGCAAAACAGTGCTGTGGCTGTGTTTGGAATTATTTTTGTTGCTGAAATAGCGCAGAAACAGCCAATATGGTGTTTAAAACGTAAGTTTCTTGATATTAACTTATTGTTTATTGAACTGTTGTATAAAATCAATTATCACATTTGTAATCATGCTGACTTCTGGAGAAAAAAACGGCACTCTTCGTGTGATATTGATTAACTATATGAAATGATATAACTAAATACATTTTCTGCCCCCTTATCTTGAATTATGTGATCATTCTTAATGCATATTAATAGACTGAATCATGCACTGAAAGAACACACTCGTGCACTAAGTTAATGTAGTTGCTTATGCGGATGCTGCACTCTGTAGGTGTGTTTTGTTTGGTGTTTGCAATATTCTCGGATAATGTAATGAGTAAAGGATTTGCGCTGTTGTGTGTGTGTATAAAAAAGGTTAGTATACCGCAGCAGCGGTCGCGGCAGCCCTCGTGTGAAGGCCTCCTCGTGTGAAGACCGAAGAGTGTAAAGACCATCGACTCTACCGTGCGACTCCACAGTGCAGGGATACAGACAAGGGACATAAGTATCGCTTTTGACTCAACCTCTTTTTTACACCTTTCTTCACTTCTGTTTCAGTTTTTATGACCAACTCTTACTATGTGTTCCCATATCCCTACTATTACTACCACACGCAAACCACGCATCACACACTTTAGGCAGCACAATCCTAACAACCTGTGCACTTTGACTATGCCTGCTAAAACACTACTTTCTTTTTCTTTTGGTCTCTGGAATTGTCAGTCTGCAGTAAACAAAGCAGATTTCATTACATCTATTACTAGTCATTCAAGACTAAACCTCATGGCCCTGACAGAGACGTGGCTCAAACCAGAGGACACTGCTACTCCTGCAGCACTCTCCAATAATTTCTCATTTCCCCACTCCCCCCGTCTGACTGGAAGAGGTGGAGGTACTGGTCTGCTTATCTCTAATGATTGGAAATGTATTCCTTTACCTTCTCTGGGTATTAGCAGCTCCTTTGAATCACATTCAGTCACTATTACCCACCCTTTTAAAATCCATTTTTGTACTTGTTTATCGACCCCCAAGACCACAAGGTAACTTCCTGGATGAATTAAATGTGCTGCTCTCAACCTTTCCTGAGGATGGTACTCCCCTAGTTATGCTTGGAGACTTCAACATCCACCTAGATAAACCTCAGGCTGCAGACTTCCACACTCTGCTTGCCTCTTTTGATCTCAAGAGAGTGATAACTACGGCTACTCACAAATCAAGCAACCAACTGGACCATATTTACACACGACACTGCTCCACTGATCATGTACTGGTTACTCCACTGCACACCTCGGATCACTTCCTCCTTACTCTTAACCTCAACATGGTTCCTGAAACAACAAATACCCCTCCACGTGTCATCTTTCGATGTAAACTACGCTCAATCTCACCCTCCCGGCTATCTGCTATGATTTAATCTTCGCTTCCTTCCCCTAAACTGTTAGCATCTTTTGATGCTAACAGTGCTACTGATACTTTCTGCTCCACTCTTACATCTTGTTTAGACACTGTCTGACCCTTGTCTTCCAGGCCAGCCCGTACCACTCCTTCTGCCCCTTGGCTATCTGATGTTCTCCGCAAGCATTGTTCTAAACGCAGGGCTGCAGAGAGGGAGTGGCGCAAATCAAAAAATCCTATCCTACTGACGTTGGTGTGTATCGTCACTCCTCTCTTTTCCTTCTCTGCTAATGTCTCCACTGCTAAAAGGATATAACATAAAAGGACATAACATATCATAACAAAATTAACAATTCGTCTAACTCTTGCATGCTCTTTAAAACATTTTCCTCCCTCCTTTGTCCTCCTCCTCCCACTCCTTCATCAACTCTAACAGCTGACGACTTTGCCCCGTCTCCACTAAGAAACTTAAAATCATCAGTGCCCAATTTTCCACACACACATCTGTCAAGCAATCTTACCAGCAAAACATACACCGTTCACCTCCTTCTCTTCACTCTAGGAGGCAGAAATCTCCACATCATCCTTTTAATCACCTAGCTGTCCGATCTGATCCTATGAAGTGGTAAAAAGTTGAAGTGAAGTGAAGTCCATATTCAGAATTGGTGCTCGGCATTAACCCATCAAAGTGCACCACACACACACACCGGGACACACACACCTAGAGCGTAGGCAGCCAATGCTGCAGCAACCCGGGGAGCAGTTGGGAGGTTTGGTGCCTGCTCAAGGGTTTCACCTCATCGTGGTATGACGGGTCGGAAGAGAGCGCTGGTTATTCATATCCCTATGCACTATATCCCTACTAACTCTCCCCTCTATTTCACTCTCTTTAGAGAAACTATTAGACAGGTTTCCTTCCATTCATAGCGGAAACACTTGAACGAGTTGTTTTCAACCAAGTCTCTGCCTTTCTCACAAAGAACAACCTCCTCGACAGCAACCAGTCTGGTTACAGAAGTGGACATTCAACCGAGACTGGCAATTGCTCCAGTGAACAGTTCTGTCATTCAGAAACATGGCTTTCATATCACTGGCCATGCTGATGACAAACAACTCTACCTCTCATTCCATCCTGATGATACGACGATAGCTGCTCGCATCTCAGCTTGTCTAACAGACGTTTCTTGCTGGATGAAGGACCATCACCTTCAATTCAACCATGCCAAGACAGAACTGCTTGTGATTCCATCAAACCCATCGTTTCATCACAATTTCACCATCAAATTAGGCACATCAACCATAACTGCTTCAAAAACAACTAGAAACCTTGGAGTTATGATTGATAATCAGCTTACTTTCTCAGACCACATTGCTAAAACTGCAGATTTGCTTTATTCAACATCAAAAATATACCAGGCCGTTTCTTTCGGAACATGCTTCACAACTCCTTGTTCTAGCTCTTGTTCTGTCCAGGCTGGACTTTTGCAATGCTCTCTTGGCAGGTCTTCTAGACAGTTCTATCAAACCTTTGCAATTAATCCAGAACGCGGCAGCAAGGTACATTTTTAATGAGCCGAAAAGAATATACGTCACACCTCTGTTTATCAATTTGAACTGGCTACCAATAGCTGCTCACATAAAATTCAAGGCATTAATGTTTGACTACAAAACCACCATGGCTCTGCACCCCTTTACCTAAATTTATTACTTTAGAGTTATGTGTCCTCTAGAAGCTTGCTTTCTGCAAGTGAACGTGGCTTTATTGTGCCATCCCAAAGAGGAACAAAATCACTTTCACAGACTTTTAAATTAAATGTTCCCTCCGGGTGGAATGACCTGCCCAAATCAATCAGAGCATCTGAGTCCTTAACCATCTTCAAGAAAAGGCTAAAAACACATCTCTTCCATCTTTAATTGACCCTCTAACTCTAGCACTCTCTATTCTAATTCTATTCTTTATATAAAAAAACTTGCCCCTTTTAGACTTGCACTATTTATTTTCTAACTGCTTGTTTTCTTAAAAACTAACACTTGCTTCTCTAATCTTTTTTTATTCTATTTGTTTTCTTTTTATTTATTATATGATTTTAAAAAAACGTTCTACGTGTACTGCGTTAAGCTAACTGAGACTAGTATACACTTGCATATCATTGCTCTTTTGTTGATTTTGATTTGCTTCTATTGTCCTCATTTGTAAGTCTTTTTGGATAAAAGCATCTGCTAAATGTACTGTAAATGTAATGTAAATGTAATCGCTCTTTAACTTGATTAATATGCATCAATGCTAATCAATTTTATCGATAAGTCAAAGCAGTGTAGTTGAACTGGATTAATGGGGGACTGTCGGTTTTCTCCGTCACGTTTAAATTTAATGGCCCTCCCATCTCGAGACTCCGATATCATTCCGGGTTTGTAAATATGACATCCGAGGCTGTACATGTCCAATTTCTAATTTGGAAACTTGTATTTATAATTCAGATAGCACATGAGGGCACAATTATTTATTCACATAGATAAATAAACACACGCCTTTGGGTATAGGTCAATTGGAAATTCACAAAAAAAACAGACATTTGCTAGGGAAATACACCGAAGGTAATTTAATTTAGGATCGAAATAAGGCTTTGACAAGTTTGAGGTGTTTAATTTTCTTTATACTGCTTTTAACCCTTTCAGAGCACTTTGCTGGTATGTAGAATGAATACATTCCCATACAGTAGATACTACTTCCGCCATGTTGGCATATTTTTAATAAATAATAATATGGCATCTGAAAGTGCAGGTATGTAAGTGCGTGTGTAAATGTAATTTGTACCAAATTTCTATATATATATCATATATATATATATATATATATATATAGATAGATATTAGGGGCTGTCATCGTTAACGGTTTAAAGTATGCGATTTAATTTTACAATCCTTAACGCATTAAAAATAATTTAACGCAATTAACGCAAAATTACTGATGCACAATTTCTATTCTAACCCTTTAACTCAATTTTTATTCTCTGCTTGCGATTAGATAATTTTAAGCCACTAAACTCCGGGAAAGTTTTCAGTCCAATGAACCAGGAAGCGAATGCATTCAAACAATCCATCCAAAAAAGCGCTAATATAAAGAAAACCAGGCTGATTACATCATAGATGGCAGAGAGAATACGGACTCGCATTGCATTTTCAGTGAATTATTCCAATGTGTTTTGCTTTAAAACACAAGCTCTGTCATATTCAGTGATTGTCTCTGAAGACAGCGAGCCCTCACACGTCGCGCTGTGTTAAGTACAGACTGAACGGAATGTCAATACATCCCACCGCTGTATGGCCAGATGAGATGCAAACTACATTTTCTCGACTGGATAACCAGTCTCACAAGTAAAGTTTTGATGGATGAAGGGGGTGGGGAGACTGCATCAAGGTAGCCGATTGCGGTGGCGTACAGGAGTAGTACAGGAAGCATGCGTGAGTCTTGACGCAATGATCGAACATTGTATTAAGTGATGGATAAATCAAATGAATGATTTGGCACTGGTTTAAAATGGACAAAACATTGTTATGGTTCGAGAAATGCTGTGGGAAAACTGAGGTGTTAAAACTAAACTGCATGGAAAAGGCAATTTATGACTGGTAGAGTCACTTTTATTTAGAGTGGAAACATAAAACAAGACATTAAGATGTTCCTTTGGTTATAGTTAAGTATTTCAAGTATTCAATGATTTAGATAAGTTACTTAAAACCTGAGTAACTACGAAATGCATGACTATCCTTTTTAAGCATGTATCTTGTAATCTGTAGCGAATACATTTAAAAGGAACATTCCCAGCTCTATATATATAGATATATATATATATCTAATATTATATATATATATACAAATATACAATTCATGTGAAAAAGTTAGGACACTCTATTGAATTCCATGGTTTTCTGTATCAGGGCATCAAAAAAAAATATCTGGTCCTTGGCAGGTCTTAAATTTAGGAAAATAAAACCTCAGATGAACAACAACACATGACATATTGCACCGTGTCATTGTTTATTTAACAAAAATAAAGCCAAGATGGAAAAGCCATGTGTGACAAAGTTAGGACAGTAAATTGATCATCAGCAAGTGTGAGCAGCTCTACAAAAGCATAAGTTTTGGCAGTTTACTGGTCTGGAGTCTCACAATAGCCCTATTCGCACGGGATTAGTATTATCTGGGGACCTTGTGTGAATTTGAAATTTCCCCCCCCACTGTCACAGTTTATGGGCTCACTGACTCATTCTAGCTCTCTCCGTGTGATTGTGGGTGTGGGTGTGGGTGTGGTTTGTGTTGTGATCAGAGGCTGTGCGAGCCTTGGTAGTGCAGGTATCCGAGTTCACTACCCAATTGCAACAGCTGAGATTACCCACTGCGCCACCCCCGCAGAATTTTTCCCCTACATCAACGGACATCGAACCTCAGCACGAGCCACATCTGCCCGCACCCGAGGCATATGCTGGTGAGCCTGGTTCCTGTAGAGCATTTTTAACCAAGTGTTCCATGTTTTTCTGTCTCCAACCCCTGACATTTTCCACGGAGCAGTCTAGAGTGGCTCTGGTCCTGACACGACTGTCAGGACGCGTGGCTCTGTGGGGAATGGCGGTGTGGGAGAATGAACATCTCTGCTGTGACTTGTTCCAGGCTCTATCTCAGGAGATGAGACAGGTCTTTGACCGTGCGATGACGGGTCGTGAGGCCGGACGCATGTTGTCCGAGCTACGGCAGGAGAACAGGACCGTCTCAGACTACTCCATCGGGTTCCGGACCCTGGCTGCGGAATGCAAATTGAACGAAGAGGCGCAGTGGGACATGTTCCTGCATGGGTTGGCTGACCGTATCCAGAGAGAGATCTTCGCCATGGAGCTACCCTCTGGTCTCGATGGACTTATCGAGTTGGCTCTTCGCGTTGATGCACGTCTTCAGCGTCGTGATCAATGAAGTCGCCACACGCTAAGGTCGGAACTTCCGGGGCTATCCACAGCCACCTCCGGTAATACGGTCAGCCCCACGTCCGATCTTGAACCCGTGCAGGTGTGTAGAGCTCGTCCTTCCCGGGAGGAGAGGGACCATCATAGGGCCAAGGGACTCTGCCTGTATTGTGGCGCCGAGGGCCACATCCTGGTTCACTGTCCTGTAAGGGGCCAAGGCCGACACCTAGAACCGAAGTTACTGTCGGGTGGGGTATCCTTGGACAGGTCCTCGTCTATTACTCTCCTCCCGGTAAGACTACAATGGGCGGCCGGATTCCACAATTGCCAAGCCCTGTTGGATTCCGGGGCAGAGGGTAATCTCATGGATTACAGTCTGGCATCACGCCTTCAGATTCTCATAGTTCCCCTCAGTAAGAAAATCTCTGTCAGCGCACTCAATGGACATACCCTTCCCAGTATCACACACACTACTGGACCGATCACCCTCATCACGTCCGGGAATCATTCTAAAAGAATCACCCTTCTGCTCACGGAATCCCCACTGGCACCCATTATCCTCGGCCATCCCTGGCTAGTCCATCACAATCCGAGGGTGGATTGGCACCATAGTTCCGTCTCGGCAAGGAGTGACACGTGTTATGCTTCCTGTCTTATGTCTGCTTGTACGTCTGTTTCTTCTTCTGTGTTGCAGAATGAGCCAGTGATCCTGTCTAACGTGCCCGAGGAGTACCTCGACCTGAAGGAAGTGTTCAGTAAGTCCCGGGCTGCTTCTCTTCCTCCACATCGTCCCTATGACTGTGCCATAGATCTAGTGCCAGGTACATCTCCGCCTAAGGGCAAATTATATTCACTTTACACTCCGGAGAGGGAGGCCATGGAGAAATATATATCTGATTCTTTAGCAGCCGGAACTCATCGGCCTTCCTCTTCTCCCGCTGGGGCAGGGTTTTTTTAGTGGCCAAGAAGGACGGTTCCCTGCGACCGTGCATTGACTACCGAGGGCTGAACAACATCACGTAAAGAATAATAATCCTTTGCGTTGATGTCTTCAGCTTTCGAACAGTTTGCAGGGAGCGTCTGTCTTTTCCAAGCTGGATTTGCATAATGCATATCATTTGGTCCGCATAAGGGAGGGGGATGAGTGGAAAATCGCGTTTATACCCCCAGGGGCACTTTGAAATCTTGTATGCTTGGGAGTATCAACTCCCCCGTGGTTTGTCAAGCACCGGTAACGAACGTGCTGAGAGACATCGGTCGATCAGTGCACTATCTGTTAACTGGATGACATATTGATATTTTCCTCTTCTCTCCAGGAACACGTTCAGCACGTCAGACAAGTGCTCCAGAGGCGAAATGCTCGTTTCATGCACAGTCAGTTCCGTTTTTGGGGTACATCATCTCGTCCGAAGGAATGCGCATGGATCCCGATAAGGTTAAGGCTGTGGTGGATTGGCCAACCCCAGATTCCCGTAAGACCCTACAGAGGTTCCTTGGGCTCGCCAATTTCTACCGGCGTTTTATTAGCAATTTCAGCCAACTAGCCGCTCCTCTGAACGCCTTGACCTCCACTAAGATGACGTTCAGGTGGCCTAGTGCAGCCGAAGCTGCATTTACCAACCTCAAGAGCCACTTCGTTTCGGCTCCCATTCTCGTAACCCCTGACTCTACACGTCAGTTCGTGGTGGAGGTCGATGCGTCAGAGGTGGGGGTAGGTGCTGTCCCAACACTCTTCCTCGGACGACAAGTTGCATCCTTGCGCGTTTTTCTCCCATTGCTTGTCGCCTGCCGAACGTAACTATGACATTGGTAACAGTTGTTGGCGGTCAAGTTAGCGCTGGAAGAATGGCGTCATTGGTTAGAGGGTTCGGGGGTTCCCTTTATTGTCTGGACCGATCATAAGAACCTCAAGTACATCAGCTTCGCTAAACAACTTAACTCCAGGCAGGCTCGGTGTGCACTCTTTTTTTGGTCGCTTTAATTTTACACTTTCCTATCGTCCGGGTTCTAAGAACATCAAACCCGATGCCTTGTCTCGCGTTTTTGAACTTTCCGAGCGCCCGTCCACTCCCGAGTGTATTCTACCTGAGAGACTCGTTGTCTCCACTCTCGTGTGGGAGGACGAGTCGAAGGTCCGCATGGCCTTAGAAGGGGTAACGCCTCCGCCCGGGTGCCCACCGAGTCGATATTCGTTGCATTTTCGTGGTGCCAGAGGAGTTGACAATAATAGGGTCTGACGTCATTCGGTGGGGTCATTGTTCCAGCCTGGCTTGTCATCTGGGGGTGAATCAGACTAGTTTCCTCATTAAACATCGATTCTGGTGGCCTTCTATGGCTCGTGACGTCCGAGTTTTTGTTTTGGCCTGCACAGTTTGCGCCCGTGGTAAGACTTCCAATCGACCCCCTGACGGGTTACTTCAACCGCTTTTGGTCCCTTCGAGACCCTGGTCCCACATCGCACTCGATTTCGTCACCACCCTTCCGCCCTCCCAGGGCAATACGGTTGTTTTGATCGTAGTGGACCGCTTCTCGAAGGGGGCCCGTTTCATTCCCTTGCCCAAATTACCCTCAGCCAAGGAGACAGTGGTTACTGTCGTTGATCACGTCTTTCGCATTCATGGCCTCCCGATGGACGTGGTTTCCGACAGGAGACCCCAATTTGTTTCCAAATTTTGGAAAGAGTTTTGTAGGTTACTGGGGGTGAGTGTCAGTTTGTCATCTGGTTTCCATCCACAGAGTAACGGCCAAACGGAGCAGGCCAACCAGGATCTTGAGAGAACGTTGCAATGTTTGGTTACACAGAATCCTTCCTCCTGGAGCCAACAACTCTCATGGGTGGAGTACGCACACAACTCGTTACTAGTGTAGGTTACTGGGGGCGAGTGTCAGTTTGTCATCTGGTTTCCATCCGCAGAGCAACGGCCAAACAGAGCGGGCCAACCAGGATCTTGAGAGAACGTTGCGATGTTTGGTTACATAGAATCCTTCCTCCTGGTAGGTCATTTGCGGGGGAATTTTTTACTTTACAAATTACAGACATGGCAATTCGCACGAGACTGAGATCACAGACAACCTCTGCGATTATTACAAATGACTGGAGGTCACCAGGTAATACTAATCCTGTGCGAGTAGGGCTAATGCCAAAGAGGAAAAACATCAGAAATTATCAAGCAATTGTTGCTGCTATCAATCTGAGAAGAGTAATATGGCCATTTCCAAACAATTTGAAGTCCGTCATTCCACAGTGAGGAAGTTCATTCACAAGTGGAAGACATTCAAAACAGAGACCAATCCTACCAGAAAGTGGACGTCCCAGGAAATTCACGCCAAGAACAGACGGTGTAACGCTCAAAGAAATGGCAGACAACACAAGAACTTCAACGCAGACTCTACAGGCCTCAGTTAACATGTTAAATGATAAAGTTCATGACAGTTTGTGACACTGTCACACGAAGACACATGTTTTTACCGCTCAATATATATTAAGATGGTTTTATATCTATATATTTGAGTTTTAATGGCTTTACATGTTGTCTTAGCCATTTTAATTCTGTTAATTATTTAATGTGTATGTCTTTAAATGGTCATGGGTCTGTCTGCCATGTGATCAATCACATGACAGGAATTAGAATGTAGACGACTATAAAGTAAGCAGCATGACAAACATACAGGGTCATTGACCGAACCACTGGTCTCACTGGATATAATGCCATAATAATAATGCCAACATTAGCCTATATACTCTGTCTACATTATGCATTTAAGACTCAATTAATATTTAGTTATAATTTGAAAACCCTTTACTCACCAAGATTAGGCTATATGTTTCTGTGGAGGAAAATTATTGAATCCACTGTAGATGGCTTCACGCGGTCCTGCGCTCACTGATGGTGCGTCCAGCAGCACTGAACACCCTTTCACTGCTGCTGCTACTGGCCGGGATGCATAGTACTGATCTGGCTAATTTTGCAAGTTTTGGGTAGGATGGTCTGTTGATCTTCCACCAGCCAAGAACATCCATTTAATTTTCCATGACAGCCGTTTCAATGTAGCGAGTGACCTCGTCATCTTCCCAGTCAGCTTGCTGTACATCTTCCCACTCTGCAAAATTCGCTCTTTTTGCCGGAGGAGGAGTGGGTTCGACTCCGGAGAGCTCTGGGTCTCGAATCTCCACATTTAGTGCACCTGCAGCCATGGCTTGCAGAAGAGTGCGGGCATGAGCATGTACGGCATTCCTGTCTGAGTGTGACAACATTCTCAGCTGGTTAAATTTTGGCCAGAGGAATGTTGCGATCTTGTGGAGGTCCTGTATTATCACTTTACGCGCGAGCCAGTCTTCGTGCTGTTTACGCACGACAGCTTGCTGAGGGGAGTCCAGGGCATTGGACTGACAGTGGCGTTTCAGTTTCTCACATCAGAGACACACATGATTAAGTGTTGGATACTTGTCTCCCTCAAGTTCCCGCTGTGCTTCATAGAACGGCTTCAGAAAGTCAATCAAAAAGCTCAGTGTGTCCGGTGCTATTTTTTCAATGCACGTGCTCTCCCCTCATGCCTCCAGCTTTTCATGGCGCTCATGATAAATGGCCTGTATAGAAGTCAGTGTGAGGTACACCGTACTGAACCGAGTGTCTTCCATTTGCAGCAATGTTGTTGACAGTTGCGCAGCCAACCCCGACTGTTTAACGTACCTGACTAATGATTTAGTCTTTGCCTCTTCCAAAGGGAACATTGTAGTTGTCAGGGTTTTATTTACCAGTTCCATATCCTCACTTATGAAATGGCATGTGATTGTCAAATAACTAATTTTCCGATAATCCTCTGTCCACATGTTTGTGGTCATTGCGACTGTGCCATCCTTCAACAAAGTCTTAAGTTTCTGTACTAAAGCTTCCCTCTTTTCTTCTGCCATGTCAGTGCACCTCTTCGCAATTGTCACATGGCGGGGAATAACAGAGTTTACGGGAACCCTTCCATACACAGCCCCAACATTAATTAGTTCTTGCGCCAGCTCTTCAAACCCCTCGCCATTTTCGCCTAATGTCTTTACAGCAAAAGAAGACACACTTCTCCGTCATCGTTTGTTTCACCTTTGCAGGGATGGGTTTTGATGCTGTAACAAACGATTTGATTGTAGGTTGATCCTGGGCACTGGCAGGTGTTGAACAGCTTCGATCAACATGCCTTATCAGCGACGAATTCCCTGTCGTTTTGCTGTCGTACTTTAACAGAATGTTGCATTTTTTGCATTTCACATAACCCACTGGCTCATTATTCTCATTATGCACATGGTCAAAACTTTTCCCCACCTCAGACTTTGCTTTAGTTGCTGGTGCAACCAAAATGTAATCGCCTGAGGCAAGCCTCCGTTTCACCTCCTCAGCATTCATTTTTGCATCTTTCTCGCACTAATCGAAATGCATCACATGACCACTCATTTACCGCGCAAGCCCGAGCCCGTGTAAAGTGATATAAATTAAGCCCGAACCCGACCGAACCCATCGGGTTCGGGCAAAGATCTTCAGCTCTACTTTGGATTGTACAGGTGCACCTCAATAAATTAGAATGTCATGGAAAAGTTCATTTATTTCAGTAATTCAACTCAAATTGTGAAACTCGTGTATTAAATAAATTCAATGCACACAGACTGAAGTAGTTTAAGTCTTTGGTTCTTTTAATTGTGATGATTTTGGCTCACATTTAACAAAAATCCACCAATTCACTATCTCAACAAATTAGAATATGGTGAACTGCCAATCAGCTAATCAACTCAAAACACCTGCAAAGGTTTCCTGAGCCTTCAAAATGGTCTCTCAGTTTGGTTCACTAGGCTACACAATCATGGGGAAGACTGCTGATCTGACAGTTGTCCAGAAGACAATCATTGACACCCTTCACAAGGAGGGTAAGCCATAAACAGTCATTGCCAAAGAAGCTGGCTGTTCACAGGGTGCTGTATCCAAGCATGTTAAACAGAAAGTTGAGTGGAAGGAAAACGAGTGGAAGAAAAAGATGCACAACCAAACAAGAGAACCGCAGCCATTTTTTTTGGGGGAGGGGAAGTTTTGGGGGGTTGTCAAAGCAAAACAATAGATTTGATTCGGAACTTCGACACAAGGAAGGACTGGTGCGGTCAAGCTAAGAGCCAACACACACAGACGGTCAAGGAATTTGGCTAGTTGTCGTATTCCTCTTTTTAAGCCACTCTTGAACCACAGACAACGTCAGAGGTGTTTTACCTGGGCTAAGGAGAAGAAGAACAGTGGTCCAAATTCCTCTTTTTAGATGAGAGCAAGTTTTTGTATTTTATTTGGAAACCAAGGTCCTAGAGTCTAGTCTGGAGAAAGGGTGGAGAAGCTCATAGCTCATAGTTGCTTGAAGTCCAGTGTTAAGTTTCCACAGTCTGTGATGATTGGGGTGCAAGTCATCTGCTGGTGTTGGTCCATTGTTATTTTTTGAAAACCAAAGTCACTGCACACGTTTACCAAGAAATTTTGGAGCACTTCATGCTTCCTTCTGATGACCAGCTTTTTGAAGATGCTGATTAAATTTTCCAGCAGGATTTGGCACATGCCAACACTGCCAAAAGCACTAAAAGTTGGTTAAACGACCATGGTGTTGGTGTGCTTGACTGGCCAGCAAACTCACCAGACCTGAAACCCATAGAGAATCTATGGGGTATTGTCAAGAGGAAAATGAGAAACAAGAGACCAAAAAATGCAGATGAGGTGAAGGCCATTGTCAAAGAAACCTGGGATTCCATACCACCTCAGCAGTGCCACAAAAAAATTACCTCCATGCCACGCCGAATTGAGGCAGTAATTAAAGCAAAAGGAGCCCCTTCCAAGTATTGAGTACATTTACAGTAAATGAACATACTTTCAGAAGGCCAACAATTCACTAAAAAAAAATAGTTTTTATTGGTATTATGAAGTATTCTAATTTGTTAAGATAGTGAATTGGTGGGTTTTTGTTAAATGTGAGTCAAAATCATCACAATTAAAAGAACCAATGACTTAAACTACTTCAGTC
Organism: Sinocyclocheilus anophthalmus; assembly: GCA_018155175.1. Lineage (NCBI taxonomy): Eukaryota > Metazoa > Chordata > Actinopteri > Cypriniformes > Cyprinidae > Sinocyclocheilus > Sinocyclocheilus anophthalmus. The sequence goes on from JADLZN010007078.1 coordinate 39,742, forward strand.
TGTGTGCATTTAATTTATTTAATACACGAGGTTCACAATTTGAGTTGAAATACTGAAATAAATGAACTTTCCATGACATTCTAATTTATTGACATGCACCAGTATATGAACGGGTGGATATTTTTTTACAGAGGAACTTACAACTAGTGATGGCGAGATGAAGCCTTATGAAGCATTGAAGCTTTTCATCCAAGTGGTTCACAAAAGGATTAATTTCTCGAGGCTTCATTTGCTCACAATACCACCTGGTGGCCAAAGAGTGTAAAACAAGCAGATACATTACAGATGACCTGATGTGATCTATGATTACACTATTTTGCGTCAGTTAAGACTTAGAAATAACGGTGAAGAAAAAAAAAATCTATTTCCACATAGACTAATCTATTTATATGAATATAATGTCTATTTTCTAGTGGTATATAATGATTGCATTACATAACTGTGTAATAAACGTATTGGCTTGAAATGAATGGGGCTATCACATGTGTGTAAATCAAGTCTTTGCTCACAATAGGCAGCAGGGCCAATATTATTAGTCTAAAACTGGAAAGTGGCTGAGTTTAACAGGGCAGAGGACTGTGAATTTACAAGATTCGAACCGCTTCCTGAACCAGTCAGGCCAAGCGAGGCTTCGGATGTCATCAATGACGGCATTGCTCTAAAGCGATACAAGCCTCGATACGTGCTTCACTGAAAGCTGCCATGATTTCTTGACACATGCTCCGAAGCCGAAGCACAGAACGTAACATCACTACTTACAACACTCTAGGACTGTTTTAGGGTATGATTCCAATGGACTACCTGCTTTTAACAGACTATAAGTTATTCTAGTTTTATTGTGTTGTTTTAAGTTCCTTGTGTATTGTGTAAATACACTATTTATTCATTCTACTTTTGTTGTTTGTCTCATCTTTTTAAAACACATAGTTTGTGTTTTACCTCACATAGTATAATCTGACCCCATTTAATAATTGTAACATCTTCTGTTAAGGTTGAGCGTTACAAGTTAAATTAGAAAAATATGGGACAAGTATGGCATATTTCGAAGGCTTGCCAGAAGAAAGCCTCTTCTCTAAAGAAACATGGCAGCACGGTTTAGGTTTGCAAAGTTGCATCTGAACAAACCATAAGACTTTCAGTACAATGTCCTTTGAACAGATGAGACCAAATTGGAGATGTTTGGCCATAATGCACAGTGCCGTGTTTGGTGAAAACCAAAACATGCATATCAGCACAAACACCTCATACCAAAAGTCACAAATGCTGGTTGGAGGGCTGATGATTTTGGGCTGGTCTTGTAGCCACAGGAACTGGGCAGCTCACAGTCATTGAATCGACGATGAACTCCTCTGTACACCAAAGTATCCTAAAGTCAAATTTGAGGCCATCCATCCGACAGCTAAAGTTTGGCCAAAATTGGGTCATGCAACAGAACAATGATCCCAAGCGCACCAGCAAATCTACAACAGAACGACTGAAAAAAAAAATTAAGGTGTTGCAATAGCCAGTCAAAGTCCAGACCTCATTCTGAATGAAATGCTGTGGCAAGAGCTGTGCATAAACAAATGCCCACAAACCTCAATAAACCTGAGCAAATCTGTAAAGACGAGTGAGCCAAAATTCCTTCTGAACGATGTGAGAGACTGATAAAGTCATACAGAAAATGATTACTTCAAGTTATTGCTGCTAAAAGTGGATCTACAGGTAACTGAATCATAGGGTGTCCTAACTTTGTCACACATGGCTTTTCCATCTTGGCTTTATTTTGGTTAAATAAATAATGACACGGTGTGATATGTCATGTGATGTTGTTCATCTGAGGTTTTATTTTCTAAATTTGAAGACCTGCCAAGGACCAGATCATTGTTAGATGTCCTGATAAGAAAAACAGTATAGGGTCCTAAAGTTTTCACATGAACTGTATATATATATCTATATATATATCTATATATATATATATACATATATATATATATATATATCTATATATATACACACACACACACACAATTGAGTCAAGACCGCACAAAGTAATTTCTAAGTCAGCAATAATCTGATTAAGTGAGGCTGTGGTCCTCATGCTGGGTATTCTGAGAAGTAAAGTGGATTTGACTACATACAAATTGCCATGAAAGGTTGAGACAGAGGCATGTTTTGAAATTTAACTTTGTTGTCTTTGTTTGTAAAATGCTTAGCTTGGAGATCAGACCTTAAACAAGCAATGGTAGATTATTCATTACTGTCACGGTGTGCATACAGTGAGGAGTGAGGAGAACCAGGATTAACACTCTTTATTGACATCACAGGAATCTCACACAGGACATGGGGATCAACATTCAAAACCAGACAGAAAACTCAAAACAGGAAACACCTTAAATACACAAGACAGATGCGGGGAAGACGAGAAGAAAACACCGGGATCACTAAACAATTAGGACAGGGACAGGAAGGACCAAATATGGGCATGGACATAACCTGGAGCATGTGGGGGAGCAAAAGACACACGAAACATGGAACAGAGTCTGACAATTACTTCCTGCATGATATGATTTGTATTTGCATCCCATTTAAATTATTTCAAAGGCACTGCACTACAGACTAATTGAAAATTTCTGTTCTTTGTTTTTGTAGCATTCTGCATAGTCTTCTCATCCTACACAATGTGAAGTCAGAAACACTTTAAATTATTTCCTTTCATATTGTGCTCATTATTTTGATTCATTTGAAACTGATGCAAAATTAGCTTTGATGGAGAAATGTTTCTATTTTATTTTTTCCTTTTTGTAAGCAGTTTGTTTACCTTAAGTCATGCAATAACCATTATCAGCCCCTGTGTTTACACATTATATAATGTAGCCTAGAGCAACATACACCAAGGTGAATCAATATGTTCATGGGATTTTGTCATGGTTACCTTTTGTACTGTGATTGGATGGTTTGCATACAAGGAAATTGCTTCTTGAGTGCAAAACATATGCATATGACGAGAAAACCTGCATGTGCATGACAATCTATATATGCAGATTTTCTATAAAAGACTAATAATGATTAATAGTATTATGAAGGCTCTATAGCACTTTAATAAGTGTGCCTATGTAATAGCCACTTTAGAATTTGTTGATACAAAGCCTAATATTCTGGTGTAATAGTAAGTGCCATGCAATTTTAAAGATTGAATTGATCCAGCATTGGTTTATGAGTAAAACAGAGAGAGGAAAATTTGAACTATTAAAATGATTCCTGAGGTGCTGTTTTTATGCGACACAACTTGCAGTTGAATCTGTGTCCTCGCCTGTTACATGGTTTGCTGCAAATCCAAAGTTTAGTCATTTAATTATACAGTTGTAGTAAATCTGCTCACTAAACACCAGTCAATGCTTCAAAAACCTTTTTGCATACAATCAATTACACATTTTCTGCCGACTGGTGGATTATCCTATCTTCTTCCGAAATAAGTAGCAGAGCATTTGATAATTGCAGCAGCGTTTTCTGAAGGTAACTTCTTTGATTAATTTTATTGTTATATTTGACCATCTTACCCACTAGGACTGTTCTACCTCTCAGCAGTGTTGGTGCACTATGTTGCTACATAATCGTCAATTGGGTAACGAAACATGTAGGGGATGTCGTGGTATGATTACATTGGATATGCAAGTGAGCCCCCAGTTTATTAATAGCACAAATTAATGACTGACAATCAGCCTGTCTCATCAATAAGGTTAATTTTGCAAAAACAGAACAGGCTGCCTTAACATACACCGCATATATAGACACAAGTGTCTTTTACTGTGCTGTGCATAACAGCACAAAAACAATAGCACTTGGATTTAAAACTGCCCAACCTGGCCCAGTGTTGAAACTATTGATGCACCGATACCACTTTTTTTAGTACTCGCCCGATACCGATACTTTTTTTACTTGCCGATACAGAGTACCGATATTGATTTTTTTTTTTTGCATTTGTAAATTTTTTAAATATTGGGTACAGAAACCAAAAGATTATGTATAATGTTAGTTGGTTAATTTAATTTATCAAATAGATACAGTCAAGCCAAAATTGATTCTGACACCTTAAACATTTCTCACATTATCACAGTTTATTCGCTGTAGTTTAGAAATTGGTAATAAAATATGACAAGAACTCATAGTTAAACTGTGTCATGTGTCAACAAATTCATCTTGATAATGTCAGACAACTTTGATAGAAAGGTATGTAATAGATTACAATCAACCAAAAATTAGACAGCTGTTAGTATGACAGTATTTACACAACTATCAACCCTTAATCCTGGGCCGCCCTAATCCTAATGACACCGTAGTCCTTCCTGGCAGTCTGTCCCCCCCCCCCCCCCCCAATCCAGCTTCAAGCAAACCTCAACTTCAATGTTTTTTCCCAGACTCGATCTGAATAATTTTTGGACCCAAATTTATATCAATTTTACTGGTAGTCCACTGTATGAAGATTTTTTTTGGTATGATTTAGTCCACTGTATGAAGAATTTTTGGGTTTCCTCACTTACATAAATGAACTATAGTGTCCTGCACCCACTAGTAAAAAAATATAAAAAATTATATCTGGTCTCTGAATAATTTTTGGTTTGACTGTATATCCTTCGGTTATTTTCACACTTAATTATGCCCATTAAAATGTATTTTACAAGTTTTTGTTACTTTCACTGTTAATTTTTTTGCTCTATGGTACATCATCTTTAATTTAATAGCATTGGAGCTGCTCCATTGCAGCGGCTTAGTACTGTAACCACGCGCTTTGCTGTAATAATGCAGGGAACCACTCGTTATAAATCTCCTAACTGTGACATTTTCAGAAATAGAAGTCACTGAAACGTGCTGCGATTTATATTCCAAAGCCTCTCATATAATGCAGAAACGCTCATGAAGCAAGCAAAACACGCGCAACGCGTGCATGTATTTGTACTGATGCAGAATAGTACAGCCTAGCGCATTTCACACAGGCTGCTAGATTCACTTTCGCCAGAAAGTCGTGTATGCCTAATGTTGAAAATAAATGATGTTTATAGTGAATGCCCCTATAAATGGTCTTATTTTTACGATTTAGTTTTAATCTAAATGATGCATGCTAAGTGAGTGAACATCAAAGATCACACAACAGAAGTGCGCCCGCTCTTTCTCTCTCTCTCTCTCTCTCTCTCTCTCTCCTCTCTCTCTCTCTCCCTACCGTTAAGTAACTTGTGCATTGTTTTACTTACTTGTTTTTTACATATCCGCCCGAACTACAAACTTTCCAGTGATGTCTGTGAGAAAGGTATATTCACTCGACAAGCTCGCGCATGTGCCGCCGTGCGCTCAATCCACTCAGCGTGCTTTGTTTATCAGCTCGCGCACATCAGCTATACAGGTGTTAATATTGAATGTTTAACATTATATTCATTGCTTACATATATTTTGTAGACATCCTTAATCTCTACTAACTCCATTCTGCTGTCTGTTGTTCTGTTGTCGGTGTTTCTTTTTCTGGACACAGCTCTATTCACACGCTTTTTGGTATCGGGGCATTTTTACGAGTACGAGTACGAGTACAGGAGCTCAGTATCGGGCCCGATACCGATACCAGTATCGGTGCATCCCTAGTGGAAACCCAGTAAAAATTACAACAGCCATCCTGAACAAAAGGAGAGAGAAAGAACCTAAGAATGACAGTAAAAGACCTCCAGATAACTCTAAAAATTGTGAAAGTCTCTGTGCCACTATCAGAAAAACACTGAACAAAATGGTATTCATTAAAAGACAACACATAGGAAACCACTGCTTGCCTAAAAATGCTGAGGTATGTCTCATAGACCACCTGGATGTTCTGTGGACAGTTGAGACAAAAGTTGAACTTTTCTTTAGGCAAAAAATGCACAGTGTTTGTTTTCGAGGAAAAAGAGTGTTCCACACTAAATTCTCTTCCCAACTGTGAAGCATAGTGGATGGAGCATCATGGTTTATCATTGATTTGCTGTGTCAGGACTTGGACTCTTTGCAGTCATTTAAGGAATGTCTAGGTTACTTGTGTAACCCTCGTTCCCCAAAGGAGGGAACGGAGACGTTACGTCAGTCGTGACTGACGAATTGGGATCTCGCCCAAGAGCCCAATCACCTTCGAGTGTTAACTAAACAAGCCAATGACAGTTGGCGTGCATGTTTCGCCATGCGCACCCAGCCCCGCAGCGCGGGTATGAAAGGAGAGCTGAGCACCTAGCACCTAGTTTTTCGCTGAGGAGCCGAGACTACATGCCCCGACCATACAGCGGTGGTACAGCAACTGTGGCGACAGAACGTAACATCTCCATTCCCTCCTTCAGGGAACAAGGGTTACACAAGTAACCTAGACGTTCCCTTTCAGTCAGTCACGTTCTATGTTATGTCAGTCGTGACTGATGAATTGGGATCCGTATGGAAAACGCCACTATTGCTGACCCCCTCCAGCAAGTCCCCCCACACCAGCTGGGGCGGAAGATAGGACAGTGGCTAGGCAGAGGTGTCCGCCACTGCTGTTCCATACAGTGGTACATTGGATAACACTGGGAAAGCGTACCCAGTTGGGACGCTACGGAAGCCACATCCCGCACATAGGAGGTATCATGTGGAATTACACATATGGACTGGCCCAGGGCAGTACTACATATGGAAGTCCCTGCGGTAGACTCAACCCGCCTGGGGTGAGATCACTACGCAGCAGAGATGCAGTGAACGACTGCCAGGGAAAGACGCGGGCTTACCGTGAGGGGAGCCGTACCGTGGAGAATACACATGTGGGATCACCCGAATGGGGAATCACTACACACGGGCACCTATCCCAGCACAAGGGCTGACCTTGGGCATGCACACGAGTGCTGAGCCTGGCGTCTGGCGCTCCGCCACGCCTGACCGCCGAGGGTGCGGGAGGAACTCCACCAGGGTTCGCCATGGGGAATTGATTGAGGAGCAAAAAAGTACGTATCCGGTCCGTAGAGGGGAATGTCGCAGCAAGCGTGATCGACACCGAGCAAGTCCGGTGTTACTGCCTACCTGAGGCGAGTACACGAGAGGACATGGGCTCTACACGGATATTATAGAATCTCGCAAACGTGTTAGGCGTCACCCTGCCGGTAGCTCTACAGATGTCTGCTATCGAGGCTCCCCGCGCCAATACCTAATTGTCCCAAGAATCTGCCACTCCTCCCTCTTTGATGTGACTCCTCTGGTCACTTCCGAGGGGGCATGGTAAACGTTGTGCCTGGTATGCCAAGACTATAGCCTCCACTAACCAGTGGGCAAGTCTTTGTTTGGAGACAGCCTTTCCCTTCTGCTGACCTCCAAAGCAGACAAAGAGCTGGTCTGAGGTCCTGAAGCTCCGTGTACAGTCCACGTAAATGCGCAGAGCGCGAACAGGACAGAGCAGAGCGATGGCTGGTTCTGCCTCCTCCCGGGGCAGCGCTTGCTAGTTCACCACCTGATCCCTGAAAGGCTTTGGTGGGAACTTTGGGCACATATCCGTGCCGGGGTTTCAGGACAACGTGAGAGTTACCCGTCGCGAATTCTAGGCACGAATCGTCGACGGTGAGATAATGCTTTCTGTAGTCCAGCCCTACCCTCTTGACGGAGGCCAATGCGGTGAGGAGCACTGTCTTTAATGACAGAAACTTAAGCTCTACTGACTGCAGAGGCTCGAAGGGCTCATCCTTCGGGGCTGTCAGGACCGAGGGGAGATCCCAAGAGGTTAACAGGTGAGGGCGCGGAGGATTTAGCCTCCTTGCTCCTCTGAGAAACCTGATGACCAAGTCTTGCTTCCCCACAGACTTACCGTCTACTGCCTCGTGATACTGCCGGCAATGGCGCAACAACACTTTCAGGGTGGAGGGAGTTACTAGTCCCCCCCCCTTCGCGCTGCCAAAGCCCTCCGCAGAAAGAAATTGCACAGACTGCGATCAGGGGCCATCATACGGGGGTCTTTTCCCGGCGGGAAGAGCCAATCCGACGAACAGGTTTCTACTTCAGACTGTCAGCGTGTCTGTTATACTGGGCCCATAGCTGAAGCGCATGGTGATTTACTACCGCGGGAGGTAGCCCCACCTTTAGAACCCCCCGATACCCGTCCAGGACCATTAAGTGAGATTCCACAAGTCTGGCTGCTGGTGCTCAGAGGGTTCCCCCTCTCTGAGAAAGAGTCCTGCCTCATAGGAATCCCAAGGAGGGGCTGTCGGCGCCAAGGAGGAAAACAATCAGTTCGGAACGCCTAAGTCCGCTACTGGGCCAATTATGGCACTGACCAAAGGACCTGCTCCTCGATCCTCACGCTGCCTGCACAGTGGTCTGTCGAGTAAGGCTCACTGGAAACGCATATTTGTCTTAGCTCGCGAGGCCCTAGCTGCACGCCAGTGGTCGTCCGTGAGGCCGAGGGTTCGCCTCGCATGTAGTAAAACGACTGGCAGTGGGACGTGTCTGGGGAGGCAAACAGTTCTACCTGAGCGTCCCCAAAGCGTCTTCAAATCAGCTGGACTGTCTCGGGGTGTAGTCGCCATTCTCCCGGAAGGGCGGGATGACGTGAGAGCTCGTCGGCTGCACGAATGAGCTCGCCTGGGATTTGCACGTGTCTAAAGCGACCTCAGGATGATCTGACGTCAGAAGGAGGGAGATGCGGCCGAGTTCGACTGCGACGGGAGCGTAGACTGCGCTCCTGGTGGTTGATTACGCAACGGTCCGCAGTGTGTCCGTACGGACGCTAGTATCGTGCTTGTCGTGTAGCACGGCGATTTGAAGTGGGCGCAGAGCCAGCCATAACTGTTGGCAACTCTAGGCAGTGTGATATGCCTACCGCAGTCGGGCCCGACCTATAGCCCTCGCTATAGCTGCTATCTCCCATTGCACTTGGCACCCCAGCCCGTGGCAGAGGTATCTGTTGACACAACAACATGCCTGGTTACTTGCCCAAGGGACACCCCTGTCTGAAAGCCAGCGAGGCAGTAGTCCGTAAGCGGGCATCCGAAGAAGGAATATGACGCCGACAGGGGGCATACTTGATTATCCAGAGTGCAGGGCTCGAGGGCCTTCTGAACTGTCAGATACTGGTAACAGTAAACGGCCGGGTAAGTGCTCGTGTCGTTCCATGCCCCATGCTACTCTCTGAATGACGGTGGGGCAAGCTGTGAAGCTGTCTCATTCTATGGAGGGCAAACTTCGGCAAGCAGGCCGTTTACAAGCGGCACACTGGATTCGTGATCGGCCCTATACTAGCCTCCAGGAGACGTTCAATTATGCTGAAATTGTGCAAACAGTGGAACGCCGCGCCTCTAATGCACTGGAAGGACGGGCGTCAGTTCAGGTCAGATATCGCAACTTACGACCCTGCGCATACATACGGTCTCATTGAGGAGTATTGGTCTGGCATAGGAGGTTGACCGAGTCAGAACAAACTTCTCATAGCCCGGAGTAATAAGAGACTCTCCTCCTGCAGCCAGGGTAGGCTGGACTTCCTGCTCTTTCCCCGACCCACATAGATTTGACCAGGTTTATCCCGCAGGACTTCTTTTGCAATCCGGCTGTAGGTGACTGGTATAGGTTCGATAGGTCCTATACTCACAGCATGGCCCTGGTGTTCAGCATAGTTTAGCACAACTGCCCTGCGGGACTGGGGATCTCAGTCACTGAAGTCACTCGCTAGTAGCGAAGGAAATAGTATAGAATGCAACCCCAGGCATCCGGGCACCCTCTTTACTCCCAGGCCACGGTCTCAATGGACATAGTCCAGTGAGGGGCTGCCTCACACTCTAAAGCTGGACATTCTGTGAGACACGAGGTGCGACAACAGGTGATACCGCCGTGACAGGATAAGGTGAGAGAACGTCCTGTACTAGATATATCTCTGCCTCACCCTTCGCATCACAAAGCGGAGAACGGTCTGTGTCGAGTTAGAATCGGACTAAATACACATCCTTGAGGTTGACCGCTGCTAACACAATCGAAAGGACGGGGACGCAATTGAAAGATGCGGTTCTGGTTTCCGACACATCCTGTAACGGGATCTTGTGAAGGGCCCGTTTCAGTACGCGCAGGTCCAGGATCGGTCGTAACCCACCACCTTTCTTGGGTACGATGAAGTATGGTCTGTAGAAACCCGACCTCATCTCGGCTGGAGGGACCATGCTGTATCGCGTCCTTCGCCAGCAGGAACGAGATTTCTGCACGCAAGACAGGAGCATCCCTATCCAGCACAGAGGAGAACCGAATGCAACTGAACTTGGGAGGGCGCCGGGCGAAATGAATCGCGTAGCCGAGTCTGATGGTTCTCATGAGCCAGCGCGACGGCCTGGGGAGCGCTAACCAGGCACCCAGCGACCGAACAAGCTAGGGAAACCAGGGAGACCACCTGATTACCAGCAGTGGGGCACGAAGTGGACCCGGGACCCAACCGGGAGGCCGCGCGTCTCAGGGTGGGGTCTGAGTGCGCGGCGTTCCACTTACCTGGCTCCACTGCTGGGCACGGGGCTCGTGAGGAGGCGTAGCGTCCATGAACTGAACCCTGCTGTCCATTAGCGAAGGGAGAGGGGGACGGGGCCCGTGGGGAGCTGGTCCCCCCCCGCGTGCACCGCCGTCCTCGCCCTCTTGGGACCCAGAGGCAAAGGAAACTGCTCTTTTATTGAAGTTGTGGGTACCACCGGCTGGGTAGCCAGTGGCAGAACAGAAAAAAACAGGAACAAAGGTCTCTCCACCCGGCCCTCCGCCGGGGGAAGGAGTGGTGAGGTCACCATCTCCTGAAGAGCAGGATCCAAGAGCTCCGGGTCGCCCGGCTCAGGGAGGCCGCCTGCTTTGGCGCTTCACGGGTTTGGCAGGGGCAGAGGCGGGCTGCGCCGGTTTCCCGCGGCCAGCTCCACGCTGAGGCCGTTGTGAAGGCTGCTGTTGTGGCCACGCCGTGCCGGAGCGGAGGTGGAGGCCGCAGGAGGGCGCTCTCGGTGATGAGCAGACAGAGGGGCTGCAGCTGGCGGTGGGGTGCAGACAGCAGCAGACCACCGGGGCAGGATGTGTCGAAACGCCTCCTTCTGCTTCTGCGCGGCGGAGAACTGTTTGGCAAAGCCCTCCACCGCTTCGCCGATTAGGCCGGCCTGGGAGATCGGGGAGTACAGGAAGCGATGCTTGTTGGTCTCCCTCATATTTGCCCAGGTCAGCCATAGGTGGCGCTTTTGGACCACCAATGTGGACATCGTCTGGCCCAGGGCCTGCGCCGTGACTTTCGTTGCCCTTAGCGCGAGGTCCGTCGCCGTGCGCGGTTCCTGCAGCACACCCGGGTCAGCACCACCCTCGTGCAACTGCTTCAACGCCTTGGCCTGGTGGACTTGCAGGAGGGCCATGGCGTGCAGGGCGGAAGCGGCCTATCCAGCAGCACTGTAAGCCTTAGCCATCAGAGCAGATGAGAACCTACAGGTTGGACGCCAAAGACCACTAAATGGACTTACCTTGACCGCTGATCCAGATTTACTAACCCTACTGCGTAAACAAAAACCACCTTCAGCCAGCATTCATTATAAAACACTCGTGCTTTTAAGCCAAATAGCTTGCTGATTTTTTTTTTTTTTACTGACATCTGTATGTGAGTACTATTATCTCCGCCATCTCTGATGACATCGGCCGTGTTTTCTCTGCATTAGCGCTGTTTTGAACTTACTGTTTGAATGCATTCACTTACTGGATTCTTAGACTTTCCAGGACTTTACCGGTTGATCTGATCGCAAAAAAACCTGCTTCTTTTCATTTTTATAATGTATTTTTTTTGTTAAAATGTACTGATTTAAATTAGTAATTGTTATTTTATTACTCTACGCTATAGGGTGACCACCTGGCTATAGATGTGTTGCAGGACAGTAGATGTGATTTTACGGGACAATGCGGGACATGTGCGAAACAGATACATTTATTACTGTAATGCTATGTAAATAGGCTACTGATTTACATTTTTGGCATATATGCGCCAATTTTCTGCCGGTGAATCCCCACACTCCAGGTTGCGTTTATTTAACTCGGGAGCGAAGATTTTTGAGCACGCACATGTAATGTCTGACGGATAGAGAGCGCGTCCGTTTTCTGTGAGAGTGAATGAATGGGAATCCACCTGCGAGCAGAGAGATTTGATGCGCTCTCGCATAGGCAATATGCGCTCTTGACATTTGTAATTAAAATAACTCCATAGAAACCGTCTCAAACGAACTATTAAAATGAGAAGAAAGTCGTGTCTGAAAGCTGCAATAATTTTTTTTTTTTATTCGTTAAATGACAGGAGAATATCGTGTTTTTACAGTGGTGCTTGAGCACTTGATGAGGTCCGCTTTATTCCTTTGAGCCTTCCACGCAGTCATCAACGGAAAAACCCCATACCCCTAATCCTAACCATTGTGTATCATATGCACACCAAAGTCAATTTCTGCGTATAAATAGAACACCAAATAGAAACAGAAACTTGTGGTATTGGTACGCACTTTCATAATTTACGATATAAAGCTGCATAGATTTTTATTTTAAGACATTCATATGCTCTCGCGGGCCACATAAAATCATGTGGCGGGCCGGAATAGGCCTGCGGTCCTGCGGTTTGACACATGTGGTTTAAACATTATACAGCATGACGAAAATGTGACTAAGATTTAATTGACTAAATCAATTAAACAATTAAACAATTATTTAAACTTTAATTGACTAAAATGCTCAGACATTTATCGACTAAAACTTGACAAAAAAAAAAGGTTGCCTAAATACGATAATAACTAAAAAAAATAAATTTGACACAGAACTTAGACTAAGACTAATTTAAAAGTCTAAGACTAAAACTAAATAAAAAATGGCTGACAAAATTAACACTACTGGACAGCAAGTCTGCTCCCACATTCATATGCCCCAGAATGTAAATCACCTTGAAGGACAGGAATTTGTCCTGTGCCCAAAGCAGAATCTGCTGTGATGGTGGCGTAAACGCAGTCTGCTTGGAAATTTATCAACACTCGAAGTGTGACCCAAGGTAAGAAACCGGGGTCTAAACCACATAGAAGAGCACAGCCATGAGACCTAGAACTTTCTGAAAGTAATAGACAGTAACTTTCTTCTATTCTTCAGGGTGTTTCCAGACCCTGTACATATCCAGACCAGATGGTGGATCAGCACCTTAAAAGGACCTCTACAGCCCTAAAAGACAGCGGAGACCAGGACAACTAGATTAGCCCCAGATACAGATCTCCTGTTAAGACCTCCACCGGGACAAGACCACAGGAACCAGATGAGTCCACTGCACAATGTGACTTTGCTGCAGCCTGAAATTGAACTGCTGGTTTTGTCTGGCCAGAGGAGAACTGGACCCCCGACTGAGCCTGGTCTTTCCCAAGGTTATTTCTCCATTCTGTCACCGATGGAGTTTTGGTTCCTTGCCGCTGTCGCCTCTGGCTTGCTTAGTTGGGGACACTTCATTTCCAGCGATATCATTGACTTGATTGCAAATTATTGCAAAGATACTATTTAAACTGAACTGAGCTGGATGATGACATCACTGAATTCAATGATGAACTGCCTTTAACTGAAAAATGAGTGTTTACTATTGTCATTTTGCCTTATTGACACTTTTTTCCTAATTAATGCTGTTCAGTTGCTTTGACACAATCTGTATTGTTAAAAGTGCTATATAAATAAAGGTGACTTGACTTGACTTGACTTGTTTAGAATGGAGTCGACTTGTGCAGGAGACAGCTGTGCTCGCATTGAAATCGAATCCCATACAACCCCTAAATATGTTGTCCTCTGGGCAGGAGAGAGAACACTTTTCTTGGCGTTGAGTCTCAACACCAGAGACTTGAGAAATGAGCTATGATGACATCCCAGTGTCGAAGCTGTTACGTCTGGAGACATAGTCTTTAGTGTTATGATTTATCAGAAAAGCTGTGGTTTCTTTAATGTGTCTCCCCCCCTCCTTTTACACTTTGGATTCTCCTACTCAATCTGTCTGGCAGGTAGCTGATTGCCCCCAGCTGCAGCTGCTTACCAGTTAAGAGAGCCAGCATAAAAGCCCAGCAGCAACTACCAGAGTTAGAGAAAACGTTCCCCCAGGAGTTTTCTCCAGAGCGCTGTCTTGGTCCTGCCCAGCCTGTTGCTGTTGTTTACAAACTTGTGTAATATTGTTTGGTTTATTTGGAAGTTGTAGGGAGGTGGGTGCCATTTTTGTTGAATCCTGTTTTCTCCTGTTTTGGGGCTAGGAAGGGAGTTAGGATACAAACCTGTAGTTGTTTTTCTTTTCTTTGTTAGATTGTTTTGTTTATTATTTTGGCCTTGCCCTCTCCTGAAATTATTGCTTCCCTTTTAATTATTTTCTTATTCTTTTTTACCTTTTGTATTTGTACAAAATATACCCCTATACTTATACCCCTAGATTCATGCGGGACGTAACAATTGGGGGCTCGTCCGGGATGTCTAACTGTGAAGTCTATCTAGATGACATAGTTATTTACTTTGCAACCTGGGAAGAACATGTATAAACTCTTGAGTTGGTGTTTAAGCGATTGCTGGAAGTCCATCTTACCCTAAACTTAGCCAAGTGTGAATTTGCTAAGGCGGGAGTAACCTAACTTGGCAAATTGGTTGGCCAGGGCCAAGTGAGGCCTGTGTAAGCTAAGGTAGAGGCTATTGTAGAGTTTCCAAGGCCAAGTAACAAGAGAGAGTTATGCCGTTTCCTGGGGATGTCTGGATACTATCGTGGGTTTTGTAAGAATTTTGCTACTGTTGTCACACCCTTGACTGATCTTCTTAAAGCAGAAACAAAGTTTGTGAGGAATGCTGAAGGTGAAGCTGCATTTAATTCTGCTACAGATCTGTTATGTCATGCTCCTGTGTTGTCTGCTCCAAATTTTGACATGCCTTTCAAGCTACAGGTGGATGCTAGTGGGGTTGGCGCTGGGGCAATGCTGTTGCAAGAGGACAAGGTGGGAATTGAACACCCAGTATGCTACTTTTCGAAGAAATTCTCCAGCTGCCAAAGAAACTACAGTACCATCGAAAAGGTAGCTCTGGCCTTGTTGTTGGCACTAAAGAATTGAGGTCTACTTGTGTAACGGTAATATGGCCCCTATCATTGTATACACTGACCACAACCCTCTAGTTTTTCTGTCTCGTATGGCAAACTCAAACCAGAGATTAATGAGATGGTCTCTGATGCTGCAAGAGTTTGTTATTGATATAAGGTATATAAAAGGAGTGGACAATGTAGTAGCAGATGCTTTGTCAAGAGCTTATACTGATGACTAACCCGCTCATGTAAAGTGTGTGTGTGTGTGGTAGGTTTTTTTTTTTAAGTTCATAGTTTGTAACTACGGGTGGGGGTGTTACGTCTGGAGACATAGTCTTTAGTGTTATGATTTATCAGAAAAGCTGTGGTTTCTTTAATGTGTCCCCCCCCTCCTTTTACACTTTGGATTATCCTACTCAATCTGTCTGGCAGGTAGCTGATTGCCCCCAGATGCAGCTGCTTACCAGTTAAGAGAGCCAGCATAAAAGCCCAGCAGCAACTACCAGAGTTAGAGAAAACGTTCCCCCAAGAGTTTTCTCCAGAGCGCTGTCTTGGTCCTGCCCAGCCTGTTGCTGTTGTTTACAAACTTGTGTAATATTGTTTGGTTTATTTGGAAGTTGTAGGGAGGTGGGTGCCATTTTTGTTGAATCCTGTTTTCTCCTGTTTTGGGGCTAGGAAGGGAGTTAGGATACAAACCTGTTGTTGTTGTTTTTCTTTTCTTTGTTAGATTGTTTTGGTTATTATTTTGGCATTGCCCTCTCCTGAAATTATTGCTTCCCTTTTAATTATTTTCTTATTCTTTTTTTTACCTTTTGTATTTGTTCCATGAGCTGTCAAATAAAAACCTTTATGGTAATTTGTTGCTTGTGGTGCTGTGACAGGACTCAGACTAGCACTCTTTAAATTATTTGTTGTGTCCACTTATACCCCTAGATTCATGCGGGACGTAACAAAGCTCAAGCTCTTGAGACTGGGCCAATATCAGTCAGTCGTCTATGTAATTTAAGATGCGGATGCCCTCGACCCTTGAGCACAGTGGGGGAGAAACTTATCCAAAGCTTCTGTGTGTCTCTTGGGCTCCCTGAACCTACTGACTTACCGTATTGACAGATTTGCAAATCAGTGTTGATTGTGTTCCACAATCAATAAACAACAATAATTAGACTGTAAGTGGTTTGCAATTTTTATTTATAATTATTCTGTTTAGTGTTGTTCAATAACACTTTTACACAGATAGTGAGATGTACAAAGTATACTTTGTATAGCTTTACTCTGGCTGAATCAGTCTGTCCTAGGAGGCAGACAGAGCCTGTCTGGATATGTTTATTTAAGATCCGGTTGTGTGCTCACTACACTATTAGTGATGTCATAAAACTGCTGAGTGCTTTCCTCGGCTAATGAGATGAGACCTTATCCTGACGACAGTGTCTTAAACAGATGGTGCTATGAATATCAAGCTGTCATTGTACAGTATTTTCAACCTCACATTCTTCTCTTAATAGCTTAATTAATAGATTAATCAATGATAATTTGAGTGGTTCATAAAGCCAAGATAATTTCTAACCATAAATGATGAGTTTCTTCCTTCAAGAGGGAAATCATCTTACATCCATAGGTTTTCATGTGTTTTATTAATATTAGCTTTAAAAAACACTCTGAAAATGCTTGGACATCAGCACCAAGCTTTGAAATTAATTATAAGAAGGAAGTTTTTTTGTTGTTGTTGAGGTAAATGGTCATAAATATGGGAATTCAATGGTCATCAATGGTTAGCAAGATTCTTAAAAATATCACTAGGTTTTTACAATCTTTCACAAATGGAATACAAAATTCTTAATATTCTCTGCTCAATTTCCACAGAATTATTTATTTGCATTATTGGAATGATTGCTGCAGTAGGTGAAAAAAACGGAATATAAGATGTATTTTAAAGGGATAGTTCATCCAAAAATTAAAGTAATCGTTTACTCACCCTCATGTTGTCCTCAAGCAGTTAGAAACCTGTATGAGTTTCTTTCTTCTGTTGAACACAAAATATTTTTATTTATTTGTTTGTTTGTTTGAAGAATGTCGGTAACCAAACATTTGCTGGTAGCCATTAGTAGCCTTGCATAATATGGGGCAAGGCAAGAAGAAGAAGATGATTATCCATTTTTGACCGAATATGTAATTATTCTTAACACACACACACGCACACACCTACAATCATATCTAATGTCTGAGAGTTTTTGTTTGTTTGTTTGTATGCTTATTTTTATGTATTGCAAGACATTGTGCAACCTTAAAACAATTGTTTAGTTTTTTTACTTCATGAACTTTTTTCTGACAAGCCACGTTCACACAAACATACATGTGCATACAAACATACATTCCCCAAGCTTCCATATTAATTAAGCACCATTGTGTGCACAAATAAGGTCTATAATAGCTGGAAAGCGGTATCTGTTAACATTCCCATTAACTAACTGGATCATGATAATTAGCCATATGGCATTTAATTGGCCCTTTATACTATATAAACCAATAAGTAAAAAAAAGTCATGTTAGTGTTTGTTTATGTGGTAATTGTAAATCAGGTGTGTTTCTGGGTCGCTGAATCTCCTTCAGATAGACATAAAATCAGTGTGATTGTTTACTTATTGCTGTAGTAACAAGGAGCCAAGTTTCCAAACAAATGACTTACACTCTTTTTTAGTAGCAAGTGCACGCTGCGCTTTACAGTGACATTGTATTTATTATTAAGGCTGTCAAGCACTATGCTTCCAGCCAGTGCTGGACTGGCACAAAAATATCAGCCCTGGCATGTTTTGGTCCAGGCGGCCCAACACCACTTATATATGATATACACTACCAGTCAAAAGTTTTTGAACAGTAAGATCTTTAATGTTTTTTAAAGAAGTCTCTTCTGCTCACCAAGCCTGCATTTATTTGATCCAAAGTACAGCAAAAGCAGTAATATTGTGAAATATTTTTACAGTTTAAAATAACTGTTTTCTATTAAGAAAAGCTTGGAGTCAGTATATATATACCCGATACTGGTCTCCTGTACTCCTACTCGTTAAAATGCCCTGATACAAAGAAACACCGACAACAGAACAACAGACAGCAGAAAGGAGTTCAGGATGTCTACTACGAAGTATATGTATGCAATGAATATAATGTTAAACATTCAGTATTAACGCCTGTATAGCTGATGTGTGCAAGCTGATAAACAAAGCACGCTGAGTGGATAGAGCGCGCAGCAGCACAGATGCGGGAGCTTGTCGAGTGAATATACCTTTCTCACATACATCACTGGAAAGTTTGTAGTTCGGTCGGATGTGTCATAAACAAGTAAGTAAAACAATGTACAAGTCATTTAACGGTAGGGAGAGAGAGAGAGCGAGAGAAAGATAGATAGAGAGAGAGAGAGCAAGCACAATTCTGTTGTGTGATCTTTGATGTTCACTCACTTAGCACACGCATAATTTGGATTAAAACTAAATCGTAAAAATAAGACTATTTATAGGGGCATTCACTATAAACATCATCTATTTTCAACCTTAGGCATACACGACTTTCTGGGCGAAAGTGAATCTAGCAGCCTGTGTGTGTGAAATGCGCTAGTCTGTACTACTGTCCTCTCATTCTGCATCAGTACAAACAGCATGTGCATTGCGCGTGTTGTTTTGCTTGCTTGAGGTGTTTCTGCTTATACAGTGCTTTGGAATATCGCAGCACGTTTCATGATGAAAAAACGCGGCTTCTATATCGAAAATAGCACAGTTTATTAGATTTATAAGGAGTGGTTTTCCCTGCTTATTACAGCAAAGCGCGTGTTCCAGTACTAAGCCTCTGGCATGGATCATCTCCAATTCTATTAATAAAGATGATGTACATAGATCAAACAATGAACAGGGAAAGTAACAAAAACTTGTAAAATGCATTGTAATGATGGGCATAATTAAGTGTGAAATAACCAAAGGCTATACAGTCAAACCAAACTCATTTCCCGTCCCCGATGAATATTTATTTATAATAAGCAATATCTGTTTTTTTATATTTTTTTTAGTGGGTGCAGGACACTATAGTTCAGTTTTGTAAGTGAGGATAGAAAAATAAAGTAAACTGTGACAAATCATACCCAAAAATGTTCTTCATACAGTGTACTACCAGTAAAATTGATACACATTTGGGTCTAAAAATTTTTCAGACCGAGTCTGGGAAAAAAATTAAGTTCAGTTTTGCATGAACCTGGTTGACAGCATGCCCAGAAGACTACAGGCTGTCATTAAGGCTAATGGTTGCCCGACTAAGTATTGATAGTTGTGTAAATATTGTCATACTAACAGCTGTCTAATTTTTTGTTGATTGTAATCTATTACATACCTTTCTTTCAAAATTATCTAACATTATCAAGATGAATTTGTTCTGACACAGTTTAACTCTGAGTTCTTTATCTTTTTTAATCTTTTTGAGATTTGTATATTTTTATTCCTTATTTACTTGTTCTATTTTTATTTTTATTATCTGTTTTTTGTTCTGTCACTGTCATCCTGTTACACTGTGGAAGCTTCTGTCAAGAAAACAAATTCCTTGTATGTGTCAACATACCTGGCAATAAAAACTCCAGTCTGATCTGATTCTTAAATAAAATGGTTATTGTTACAATTAATGAAAATAAATGAAATTGAATTGTTACCATTGTTGTGATTCACGTGCTGAATGTTTAAGTCTGTGTGTGACTTTTGCATATTACCACACACTATTTAAGGATTATATAAACTCAATTAAGATCATCTCGAGGTATTTATGAAAAATGAAACTGGAAAATGTTCATTAATAAACTCACACACAAATGCACTAATGATTTAATAAAAGAGTAGGCAACCTTCTGAAGCAACCTATTTTTTACTTATTTTTCTTTGAAATCAATTAACTCTGACTTCATGATGCATTGCTGCATTAACAGGAAGATAATTATAGTAACGTAAACCAAGCTCAAAGTGCCCAACCAAAGGGACTGCTAATCACTATAATGGTGAATTAAAAAATAAACATTTTAGGAAAATCAACATCAATTTATGAAGTTAGCTTATGTGATGTTCTGTCAAATATTTCAGTTGTATTGATAATTCAACATTCAAGATGACTTTGGGAAATGAGTGAATGATAACTGCAGACATGGAGGAAATGGGTCTATTAAGACTCTTTTTCTTTTCTTATTTTTCTGTTGTTATGTTGCACATTAGCAGCATATTAGTGCACTGCTTCCTCTCACTGGTTTATTAATGTCATTTGTTCCTTTGTGGCTACTTGAATATTTTAAGTAAGTGTCACTCAAAACAGTAAGTAAATTGTTTTATTTGCCTTGAAAGTAGCTGTAACTTAATAAAACCTAGTAAGTATAACAACTAAGTAAAGATTACTAATTAAATCTAAGTAAGGTAAACTATCGGATTATCAGTGTATTAGAATGATTTCTGAAAGATCACACGACAGTGAAAAATTGAGTAATGATGCTGAAAATTCAGCATTGATCAAAGACTAAATTACATTTTTAAATATATTCAAATAGAAAGCAGTTTTTTTTATTTTAAATAGTAAAAATATTTCACACTATTACTGCTTTTGCTGTACTTTGGATCAAATAAAAGCAGGCTTTGTAAGCAGGAGATAATACTTTAAAAAAAACATAAAAAATCTTACTGTTCAAAAATTTTTACTGGTAGTGTAATATGATCATTGCATCTATTGTTTTGTATAAGATAAAACGTCAGGGTCCTCCAATATCGTGTCTTTTATCATTTAAACTCTAGATTTTTTTTCGCATTGGCCCAGGACACCTCAATGAACAGACTGCTTGAATTGCCAAAAAAAATCCTCGGGGGACGATTTCGTTTTTATTAACAAGTGTTTTTTTCGTAGTCTTCTACACTCCTGTCGCGCACACACATCAGGATATGTTAGATGCCTGCCTCCGCTGCGAGTCCCTATCAATCACTTTACAGATTCAACTACTCTCTTCTTCTCCTCCTGCCTTGCTCTTTGGCCTGCATCACTCACCACAGAGCAAGCCTGTTCTTGATAATGCTGTGCTGGGGTGAAGCGATCTTTATATAGGCGGAGCAAAATACTTAATCGCTCTGTCTATAGTGCATTGTGATTGGATGTTTACGCTGTTAATACAGGAGACAAACCAATGGGCCATTGGCTGATCGCTATCCGTACGTGATGGCCCTTGGCAATAAAACAAACAAAAAAAAAATTCTGTCGGCCCACCGGGAAAATGACAAACCAATGGGCCATTGGCTGATCGCTATCCGTACGTGATGGCCCTTGGCAATAAAACAAACAAAAAAAAAATTCTGTCGGCCCACCGGGAAAATGCCCGGTATGCCTGATTACCAGTCCAGCCCTGCTTCTAGCCATTTCTCCGTGTTGTGCTCAATGCTTCAACATGGCAAACAAAGGCACAACAAAGGGGTCCTTTTTATGGAGGCCATCTGCTGTGCCAGTGTTAACAATGATTTTGCCTGGTTCGAGTTGTAAGCAAGATAAGCTCAGTCTGAATTATATCACCAAGCGCACAAAGACACCTTTTGCATACGATCGAGCATCTCTAAGGGTAAAAGCAGAGTTAAAACTACTTTCAAGCCTACCAGTAAAAAAAACGAATGTCTCTATTGTAGTTACAGAAGAAATGCTTAAACAAATTTTATGGATCCAGTGTGTATTGGAAGGTCATGCAGACAAGCATGCTGCAACTTTTAAAAGGTTTGCTGCTCATATACAATTGGTTTTTCATGGATCGGTGTAAGAAGGAAAAAAACAAATACTGTTTTATTTTTGTGGAGCACAGGTCCTGTGAGTTCACGTAAAAGTTGCAATCTGAAATATGGTCAGAATGAAATATCCGTCACACCAATACATAGATTAAATTTACATTGAGCCATAAGGTTTACAAGCATGCATTTATGTAGATGGCAAAATATGCTAAGTCTTGATGAAACACCAGCCAAAACATTTTGCCAAGCAATATTTGGTCAAAGATCAAGCACATAATAGTAATATTAATAATCATAATAAAATCACAATTATATATAATCTAAATTCAGTTTAATATTCAGTTAGCTAACTAGTCTTGACTATTATTATTTCACTTTATTATTAATGTATTATTAATAATAATAATAATTATTATTTTATTTTATTTAAATGAACTCTTACAAAATATTAATTAACTAGATAGATATTTATAATTAAATAGATAGATATATGATGAGCATTGTGACTTGTTTTATAATACAGTTGATACTATTGCTACAATACTAACATAACCATTATGACCTGTTATATATGTAATTGTCCTCAAATATCACTATTCTCATAATTCTGAGACTAGGATTACAGGTTCAGTGTACAAAATGCAAGTCTGCTAGCAATAATGCAACCATTATCATTTGTTGCTCACATTCAAAACTAGATTTTCAAGATGGGACATACACACATAGCTCGGATTAACATTTATTTGCCTATATCGGGGGGACAGGACAGGTAGCACGACATATTCAATTTCTGAGGTCTAGAACCGTGCAACCTAAGCAACTGAAGATAGATCCATGGTCCTCATCTTATATTCCAAGCCACTTGCCTTGTCTTCCCGACCAGAGAAATTCATTAATCAGACAGTGTTTTGCACAGCCAATAGTCTCACATGCACCAACACTGCCGACTCACTTCCTCTCAGCCTAATGTCAAACTGTGAGCCACGAACCCTATCGCTGGGACTAGTCAGTTCATTCTGGAATTGTTTACCCAACATTTCAATGATCTAAGAGACTTCACTGACTCAACATACTAGAAGAGTTTTGAGTTTTCTAATAAATAATTGCATTTGCCAACCTTGGCCATATACTTTCTTTCTTTCTTTTCTTTCTTCTTTTAAGGTTCATAGTTTAATCACAAGGAGGTCCTGGCACTGCAACTTGTTTTTTTGTCTTTTTGGTCCAATTAAATCAATCAAAATAAATATATATATATATATATACACACAACGGAACAAAATTATAAACGCAACACTTTTGTTTTTGCCCCCCATTTTTCATGAGCTGAACTCAAAGATCTAAGATTTTTTCTATGTACACAAAAGGCCTATTTCTTTCAAATATTGTTCACAAATCTTTCTATATCTGTGTTAGTGAGCACTTCTCCTTGCCGAGATAATCCATCCACCTCACAGGTGTGGCTTATCAAGATGCTGATTAGACAGCATGATTATTGCACTGTTGTGCCTTAGGCTGGCCACAATAAAAGTCCACTCTAAAATGTGCAGTTTTACTGGGTCCGAAAACCAGTCAGTATCTGGTTTTGACCACCATTTGCCTCACGCAGTGCCACACATCTCCTTCGCATAGAGTTGATCAGGTTGTTGATTGTGGCCTGTGGAATGTTGGTCCACTCCTCTTCAATGGCTGTGTGAAGTTGCTGGATATTGGCAGGAACTGGAACACGCTGTCGTATACGCTGATTCAGAGCATCACAAACATGCTCAATGGATGACATGTCCCGTGTGTATGCTGGCCATGCAATAACTGGGATGTTTTCCAGGAATTGTGTACAGATCCTTGCCACATGGGGCCGTGCATTATCATGCTGCAACATGTGATGGTCGTGGATGAATGGCACAATAATGGGCCTCAGGATCTCGTCACGGTTTTCTCTGTGCATTCAAAATGCCATCAATAAAATGCACCTGTGTTCGTTGTCCATAACATATGCCTGCCCATACCATAACCCCACTGCCACCATGGGCCACTCGATCCACAACATTGACATCAGCAAACCGCTCACCCACACGACACCATACACGCTGTCTGCCATCTGCCCTGTACAGTGAATACCGGGATTCATCCGTGAAGAGAACAACTCTCCTAAGTGCCAGACGCCATCGAATGTGAGAATTTGCCCATTCAAGTCGGTTACGACGACAAACTGCTGTTAGGTCGAGACCCCGATGAGGACGACAAGCTTGCAGATGAGCTTCCCTGAGATGGTTTTTTGACAGTTTGTGCAGAAATTCTTTGGTTATGCAAACCGATTGTTGCAGCAGCTGGTCTCAGACGATCTTGGAGGTGAAGATGCAGGATGTGGAGGTCCTGGGCTAGTGTGGTTACACGTGGTCTGCGGTTGTGAGGCTGGTTGGATGTACTGCCAAATTCTCTGAAACGCCTTTGGAGACGGCTTATGGTAGAGAAATGAACATTCAATTCACGGTCAACAGCTCTGGTGAACATTCCTGCAGTCAGCATGCCAGTTGCGCGCTCCCTCAAAACTTGCGACATCTGTGGCATTGTGCTGTGTGATAAAACTGCACATTTTAGAGTGGCCTTTTATTGTGGCCAGCCTAAGGCATACCTGTGCAATAATCATGCTGTCTAATCAGCATCTTGATATGCCACACCTGTGAGGTGTATGGATTATCTCGGCAAAGGAGAAGTGCTCACTAACACAGATTTAGACAGATTTGTGAACAATATTTGAGAAATAGGCCTTTTGTGTACATAGAAAAAGTCTTAGATCTTTGAGTTCAGCTCATGAAAAATGGGGGCAAAAACAAAAGTGTTGCGTTTATAATTTTGTTCAGTGTATATTGCATATGCTGATATTATTTATTTGACATTCATCAGTGATTATCATTAACATATAAGCAGGTAACAGGTTGGCACTGGAACACCATGTTAACATGTAGATTAAAAATTGTGGTTGCATTTATGGATCTAAATATCTGTTTCAGTTTTAAAAATGCAGTATATGCTTTATGTATATTGTTCATAAATGGTACCAAAGTTACAGGTGGCTGATCTGTCTCAAAAAGAAAAATAGAGAAAGTAGGGAATATTTCTCCTGTCCATGCTCTATGATTTATGCTAGGCCAAAGTAAGAGATGTTGATCAAAGGTAGATTGATCTACAGAAGACTCATTGTCAGTCATCTAGGCATTGTGACCCACTCCAGCCCTGCCAAGAAGTCTGGAGTGGGTATTAACGGTATCATTTTCAGGAACACTTTATCTTCCCCTTTGAGTTAATTTCGTGTTCTGATTCACAGTGTCCTGTTGTTGCACCGCATGACACATCGCTTTGTCAAACCTGCTCTGGTACCAGACACGTAGAACAGAAATGAATAGTCTCACAGGTATACTGGAGGCAGGGGAGATATAAACCAGCTTTGTCATCTTTTGGTTCTTGGATAATATGATGTTTCTTTAAGAAAAAAAAAGTTATATATACAGTACGTTTATTATATAATATATATAGAAAAAGCTCTGTTCATAAATCATATCTGCCTATTTTCTATTTTGCAGCACATACTATATATATATATATATATATATATTATATATATATATAATATATAGTATATATTACTATGAGTAAGATATATCCAAATGAACTGATGAACTCAACTATTAGATTTTTACTTAGATATATTAAAAAGGAAATGTTTATGTTAACACATTAACTGCAATTAAACAAAAATGTAAATCAGAGGAAACTGGAAGTATGTAGGCACACACTCACTTGACCAGTCTCTGCAGGACAGTGGCCTGGAAGGGCCGAGTTTGAATAAACTAGACCTGAAATCCAACATGGCTGCCACATGCAACTAGCCAACTCATGTTTCACCGGCAACATTATTCATTGTGCGACCATTGACATTTTGGGTGTTTAAAAATAATATATCAACCACCAACACTTAGTGAATGACATGAAATGTAGATAAGGACCTTCATATTCCATCATCCTAAAATTCCCTTTAAGACTTAAAGCAGACCTCCATGCAAATTAGGTTTGTACAATTCAACAGAGTTAAAGTATTAACTGAGGATGTGACAAAATATGTTTTCATTAGAGATTGTTATGAACTGCTCTGAGACTACAGGTTGAGGATCCAAATGCAGCATTTATTAATGGGTAATCCAAAGTCGTAGTCCAATAAACAGGCAAAAGGTCATAAACACAGTGTATACAGTCCAACACAAAACACCAGGCAAGAAACTCAGGCAAACAGGGTAATCCAGAGAACAGGCAGTAGTAAAACATACAAGACTTTGCAAGGACACAGGGAAATGCACAGGGTATAAATAGGGAGAAACAAACAGGATAGCAAGGCAACAATGGAGGAGGTGTGGAAGATTTTTATTAATCAAAATATGAATTAATCAAGATCATTGTGAATATAGCCATTTATGTATCAAGTTATTCTACTTTTATAATCATGTATTTGCCTGTGTGTATAGAAGCCTGCATGAGAATGGAATGTGCAAACGTGCTGAAGCTGCACATCCTATTTGGACATTAGACAAAATATATGATGGGGCCTCTTTAGTCACGGAACATAAATTGAGGCCTCCTGTCTGCTTCTGGGTGGTAGGCTGGAGACACAGCCAAAAGAGGTAAAAGAGTTGATAAACAATAGCCATATGTATGAAATGTATTGAACATGAACATGCCTTCAGGAAGCACTGTATAAAAGAGAATACAGACACAGACTCTGTAGATTCTCTGCAGGGTCTCTCGGCTTCATTGTCTCTGATAATAAAGTCTATCTTCTGGCATCAAAAAACTTAAAGCCACCACAAATTGGCGTCTCGAACAGGATTGGAAAGGAGCAAGAGGGTGGAAGACCATTTTGGCCTGGCTTGACAAGCAACACAAACAGTGGCCACTACAGGTAGGCAGTTTTTGCTTATATAATTAGCTTGTGTTGTTTGCCAGAGTTGTCTGTAAGAAAATGCTCCTCCAAATTTAAAGAACAAAAAGAAAAAGGGGTTTTGATTCCAGAAGAAATAGTTGCATGCACTGATCTGTTTTACTGTTAAGAAGGCCTTGATGGATAGCAGTAAATGAGGGCAGATTGTGCATGCAAAAATCTGTGTTTACTGTCAAAAGGGCCTTGATGGATGGCAGTAAACGTTAAGCAGATATATATTGCAATGGTCTGTGTTTATTGCTAAGTGGGCCTTGAAGGATAGCAATAAAGTTAAAGCAGATAAAATATAGGGAAGAGTGCAAAGTCCTATGGAATCCGCTCTGTAGAGGTTGTAAGGAAGTTACAGGTTTGCACGGGTAGGCAAAAATTCCTGGAGGGTACTGCTTTTTTACTGTGTTGAGGAATTGTATCAGTGAAAGAGCGAGTAGAACTGACAGGTCACTCAGGAAGAGTGCAGTATAGTCTGTGCAAATGTATGTGTCTGTGTGAGTGATTGTGGTTGTATGAGACAATGAACTCTGTATTTGGTGAGAGAAAGGGTGCGCACCCCTCCTGGACTATCACTTGAGTGTGGTCGGGTCGTGGAGACGGACGCAGCTGGTATTACACTGGAGAAGAGTGAAAGAGTGTATGAGCCCTAAATAAAAAGGGACAAAGGATGAGTGTATGAGCCCTAAACAATAAAGAGACTTGTATGAATATGGTTTTAAAAAGTGTTTCAAGATATTGATTTTGCAGATTATAATAATAGATCAATTAAAATAAGATATACATTTATTATTTAATGACTAAATAAACAAAATTGCATGTGCTTAAAACTTTATATCTTATATCTGAAGACAATTTTGTATCTCGTTATCCCTGGGAGACAGTATGAAAATAAATCCACTACGGAGTTTCAGAGATTTAGGTTTGAGTTAACTAAAAAAAAAAAGATACCTTGGTAGTACAAGTTGATGAAGCAGATTGGGTGACCAGTAAGATGAATGTTGATTCAAAGCCATAGGCATTTACATAGAATGAACTAAATTTTATTATTATCAAATAATATTATATTTTATTTGGTTGGAAAATTAATTCCCCATTACCATATTATTCTGAACATCATGTTGAATAAAAAACAAAAACTATGATTGAAGTTTTAGTTATCATACGCATGTTATCTATTGGAAAGAAATGATTATTTTTGTTTTATAGAGTATCCTTATAATAAGTAGCGCTTTCCTTTCCTGCATTTTGCAAAGAAAAACTGCTTGCTATTTTCTGCAATCAAACTTGCTTAATAACCTAGAATAAGGGAATGGAAATGAAATTTATATAAAAAAAGCGGATTGCTCAGACACAATTAAATTCCTGATGGTGTTCTGGAACGTGCCTTGACAAGGTCACAATGAATGGAGACTTTCTAGCAAAGTGTAGAAAGAGTAAAGAACACGGCTGTGCAAGAAAGAGAAAGAGGCTGGATGACTTTCAAACAACCCCCCCTCCCCTCCTGCAAGAGAAAGGCTGACTTAATGCAGGAAAAGGTGATTTTTTCACTTGAGACTTTTCCTGAGGGTGAAGAATCCTGAAATGCAAAAGTCTGGCAGGAACAATCAAAAGCCAGACTAAAGAGAGTCAGACAAACAACGGAGACCATGCACCACAACATCAGGCCTCTGAGTGTCAACACAGACTGATGACCCAGTGCAACAGCCAAACAACTTAAACAGGCTGATGATCTAAACAGAAGAACTTCCATCCCTTCCCATTGAGTGCACAGGTGCTGCATATGTAATGATCACTATAGAGACTGCTTCAAATTTTGTTTATTTTATTAACTTAATTTATCTAGGTTATAAACTGGTCTCACAGCAGTCCTTTGAATTCTGTTTTAACTAACATTCTCATTCTGCTTTTCAATAGGTACCAGTCCAGTCTTATGTCTTAAAGAAAAAATAATTCTGACAGACAAAAGTAGGTGCTTGACTCACCAATCAGATAAAAATGGAGCTGGATTTGGCATAGTGAGGGCTATTTCATTAACCAATTAGGGGGAAATGTACAACTGAATTATTGAAAACAATTCTGAGCTCTTTGGGGAAAAGAAAAAAAACATGGCTGAAAAAATAAAAATATTGGTCACTCCATTTTGTTTAATGGTCATTTTCTAGGGCTAGATTGAATAAAATAATAATAAAAAAATTTGCACCAAAATCATTAAATCACATACTGTATGCTGTCATCACTGGGGATAACAAGATGGAAATGTTGATGGCCATGGATCCTATATTATGCAGAGATCTCCAATCCTCTTCTCCAAGTAGCTCATGAGCAATAACAAAAAGTATTTGACTAGAATTTAAATTAGACAAAAAAGTGACATTTGAGAAATTATAATTGACACTCTCAAGTCCACAATGCCTAGGCCAGTTATTCTAAACCAATTAATCTATTAGATTTTGTTGGGGAAAAAAAAGATTTATACTGCGGTGTTAAACAAAACTTTATGGTGACTGACGTTGTCCAGTTGCATAATGTGACATCTAGAAACTATGTGGAATGCTACCAGGTCTACGCTCAGTAGAGTCTAACGAAAAAAGTTCATGTTATCCTATCAGAATCCATGGCATTCCACAGCTAATGTCATTTAATTCACAATCAGCTAAGATAAAAATAAAAAATGTTTTTGGCCAAAAGTGGGGTGTGAAAGGGTGTGAAAAAGTGTAAATGATGGTGTTGTATGTAGTGAAAGAGGGTGTCTGAAGAGACACTGAGGAAAATCAATCATTTTGCCAAAACAGCTATATGCAAATTTTTATATGTGGGCCCACAGGGAAAATTATGCCCAGTAAAATAATGACCATGGATGCATTTGGGTTAAGTTTCTTGGTCAGTACCTATAGGTTATTGTTGTGGCAGAAAGAAAAACAATGCCACACTTGCGCAGCGCATTACATGGGAAGGCAAAGCAAGCCAGCTTGCTCTGTCCACCCCACATCTAACTTTCTTTTTAACATATCAAGATGGAGCTGATTCTGTGTCAAAAGGATCAAATATTGTTTTTCTGATTGTTAACATAAACAAAGTGAGTTGAGTGTGGGTTGAGTTTTCCAGGTTAAAAGGCATATTCAACCGATCAAGATATTAAGAAAAGTATCCTAAGAATTTATCCAGTGATAGTTGGACTCAGTTTACAAAACAAAGATATAACTGAATTAGCAAATTGTTGAGAACATTTGAAAAAAGTTCAAACATAGTAAGGACGCAAATGATTAATTCAAAATCAATATTTTTTTTATTATTATAGAAAATTGGTATTAGCCCTGCTCATTGTATTGACAGCAATGGATTTGTGAGAGCTCAAAAATAGGGGCCAAGACAGCCCTCAACACACATTAAATTTCCACAGGTCACACCAAGAATGACGACTGGCCAGATGAGCAAATGAGCATGCTTGATATCACTAACAAAAAACTGTGAAGGTATCCATTTACAGGTGACAGCAGTTCTATCAAGGCCAGGGAATGGTTTGCTCAACCAATAAGAACCAGTGAGTGTGCAGTTATGATCTCAAGGAAGAGTCTTGCATTGAGCAGTAAAATGGTGGCAGTATGACACCTGGGTTCACATCTCTCACCTTAAAATATGCCAACCAGCTTCAACAACCCCACACAGCATGAAGTGAGGGATTAAGGGCATGCTTGTAATGACCCTCCCTTGCCAACGAGGGAAAGACCATTGCAACGACTTGCAAAGAGTCACCCTGGTGAAAACGTAATGATTGATGGGACAGCTAACGAGATGATCAAAATACTTGGGAGCAGATGTGGGCCAACAAATGGAAAAGAGGAAATAGAAAGAGAAGGAAATGTGAACAATAAGAGAGAAAGTGACGAGAAAAGACCAGTGACACAAGATGAAAGCTCAAAAAGTGATGCACAAGGAGCTCACATTCTCCTGTCAGACAAACAGGAGAGTAGAAAGAATAAGTCTGACAACATATCTGATGATCACCACATGCCTAGCCCAGTCAACAATTTGATCTCACAGTGATGTCACCATGAGCTCCCAGGATACTCGTGATGAAGTCACAATGTGAGGTCACTGTGAGCTAAAAGTGTAACCTCACAGCACCCTCAATGTGTGCTCATACTAATGTGAGGTCAAAGTGCACTCACTGCACAGAGACTAGGTACCCAGCATGCATTGCAGCATGAAGCTTTTGATTGTCACCATTGTTGAGATTCATACACTGATTCTTGATATTCTCTTTGTTTTTAAATGACACAGCAGTTCAAAATGCTTGTGACATATCATGCTTTTAAAATTCTTCATAAATTATTACACTGTTGGATCCTATACTGTATAATCAAAGAGCTATTATAATTAGAAACTTTAGATTAATAACTTCTCACAAAGACTGCGCATTGAATCTAGGTGACGATTGTGTTATCATCAAAAACTAACCGATATCACCTAGTTGCGGTTTCTTTTTGGTATTCCTTGACATAACAATTGTGCTTTACAAACACAGTTACAGCAGCCCAAAAAAATATAATGTTAAGGGTCAAGAGCCCAACTAAAGCAAACACTAATCAACTTGATGGTAGCGTCAAATGAAACAATAAAACAATCTAAATCTCTGTTAATTCTCAATAAGTGCTTTTGTAGATGTCTGACAGAATAAAGTCAGTCTGGTTAATAATGAGTGAAGCTGGTGATGCTGTTTGTGGAGTTGTATAATCATCCTCTACTGAGATCACAAAAGATTTAATGTCTTTTGTATTTCAGTTGATTTCATTGAAGGCTGTGTCTGGAAGTCAGTTGTATGTTTGGAGAAGGTTCTTACAGGATATAGAAAGCCTCCTCGTTGACAGATATTTGAACTGCCTCCTCTCAACCTGCTCAACATTTTGAATTCACAATGAGCTCACATATTACTCACACCATGAGGATCAGAGTATGAGAATGGTGTGATTTCACTGCGATCATCGCATGATCTCACGTGTTGACTGGGAATGCATCTAATTCTACAAGTTCAAGCAGTAGCGAGCAGCACCCAGATTTCCCTAGAATTAACTTGTCAACCTTCAGTTGAATCCAGCAGTGGTTTTGACTTAATTCAAGAAGAACAAGAATTGGACGAGAAACAAAACATATCTAGACAAAATAGACACATTGTAGATGACAACCATAATATTACTTATAAGAGAACGGGCAATTCAGATGTATTATGGGAAAAGGCAGAAGGCAATAATTGGTATCAATGGGTAAATTACACGGCAGAAAAAGAGAAATGGGAAAACTGCTTAGTTTGCTTTGAAGCAAGACCAATTTTATATATTGTACCAATACCTATACACAGTTTTAGTTGTAGAATATTTCATGATGAATGGTTTAAACCTAAAACTGGCAACGTATCCTGTGGGATACAAACATTTGAGAGGCTGTGGGGAGAGACAGGGAAAGTGTAGGTCTCTTTTCTTGGTTTCATGTTGAAAGTGTGTTTGTTGTGAATATTTAGATATATTGAGTTTGTTCATACATTCTTTGTTTAGCTCACGGGCAGCATTTAAAACTGCATGGCCGCCTGTAGTTTAGAGTGTACTGAATGTTGTCCACTTCAGTTCAACAGCTTACTCCCTCAGATACAGTGCCATTTGAGCTCTTGTTCTTGTGTGTTCAGAGCGCTGGATAATAAAAGCATGTTTGGCTTATTAGGAGCATCATGTTGGCAGAAAATGCAATGACTACAATACAAATAAAACAAATACAACATTGTTTGTGTGTGTGTGTGTGTCGTATGAGAGCAGTTGAGATATACACGTTTATACTGCTGTTCAAAAGTTTGGGGTTGGTTATTTTATCATTTTTTTATTTGATTAATTAATGCTTTTAAAAGTTTCTTATGCTCATCAAGGCTGCATTTACTTAATCAAAAATTACAGTAGAAAGGGTAATATTGTGAAATACTAATACAATTTAAAACAACTCTTTGTCTATTGTCTAATATATTTTAAATGTAATTTATTCCTGTGATGCAAAGCTGAAATTCCAGATTGATTCCAGCATGATTTTCCAGTCTTCAGTGTAACATGATCCTTCTAATATGATGATTTGATGCTCAAAATTATTTATTTGAATTATTATCAATGTTGAAAACAGTTGAGCTGCTTAATATTGGTATACAATACTGTCACTTGTATACCCAGAAGCCCTATGTATAAGGAGGTTAATGGATGAAAAGCCTTTACCTCTTTGACATTATGAAGCTGTCAGATACATAAAAACAGCAGATGGCTGCTGTTTCAGCCACAGTAGTTTAATATAGCCTTTAGCCAATCAGAGACAGAACCGATAGTGCGTGTTGTTGTGCCTGTTTGATTCATTTGTTAATGGTATCTTGCCATTCAAAAACTAGTGCATGTGCACTTGTGGTTCTGGTGTCCTGACTGGCACGGCACAGATCTTGTCTCTTATGCAAGAGAGAGATCATATTTTTGTAATACCTGTCATAAAACCCATACTAAAGTCATGTTTAAAGTTATTCACGGTTGTTTCAGGCAGGAGTTCTGCTGTACAGCTGCTGCTCTCAACCCAACAGAAGTCAACAGCTGCTCAGTGCCTCAACCTTAACATGCCTTTCAACATCATGCCTCAAACACACACACACACACTCACACACACACAGCTGTTATCTACTCATCACCGGCTGATTTTGTTTGGCTGAATGTAATGCGAAGTACTGGACCAAATGTTTTTGCCGCTGTCTTGGCAACGGTTGTCATGGTGCCATGCTCCACAGATAGCTGTTAATCTGGGTAATTGTTCGCCTCTTTTAGGGGGTTAGATGGGGGATCCTTCTATATATACAGTGTGGACTGACATTCTTTTTAGCCTAGAGCTATTGAACAGGAGTTTGAGGGTATTACATGGCACCAGACACACTGGCAGCAGTATTAATGTGGTGTTTATGATTACTGTATTTGCACTACTATTGTTTTTGCCAGTACTACATAAATGCAATAAGGTTCCAAAACTGAACTTTTTTAGTGATTTGATAATTTACTGGTCATAAATATGTCTTATCAGAAATGGGAACTGCATTTTGTTATTTCTCCTAAAATAATAGTAATTACAAAATTGTAAAAAAAAAAAAAAAAAAATTATTTCTCATGACACTGGACTTTAGACACATTTTAGTGGAAAATAGTACAGGTCATTATGTTATTTGTGACACTGCATCTGTCACAAAAATATATTGTGATTTTGCTTCACTTTTAACTAAAAAGTGTAGCCACAGTGAAAGTTTAAACATCCTAGAAAAACTTTCACTAAGATATAGTTACTTTTACACCATGTGTTAAGACACCAGCCAGCTGGCAAACATTTGATTTACTCACCAAAGCCTGATTTTACTGGGATTCGGCACGTGGTAAGTGTTCATTTTGGACTCTAGTTTTGGACTTGTACCCAGTGACTCAACTCATTTGGTTTGCTTAAATTGTTACATTTACAATAATTGAAATTGTTTATTTATGAGAATCTGTCTAAATATGGACTTTGCTGTGTGCATTGATTGGGTTTTGGCAATTTTAGACTTAGTATCGGGTGATATGTTCCAGGAATGGCCACAATATACAGTATGAATTTTCTTATTTCTTTTTGGTAAAAATGGAGTGATTTCAATGATTTTGATAATGATTTACTGCATTAAAAGTTGCCTGTTGCTTTATAAGAGAAGTCATGGCAATTGCAGATATCTATTTACACTGCTACCATTCATTTCAATCAGTCTCTGCCAACACTTATTTTCTGTATTGTAACTATTTTAAAATTCACCGTATAATACAAGCTCGGTTAATGGATTTAATAACTATTAAAAAATATGGTATTATAAAAATAATTGCTGCTCTATAAAATATACTGATTTGGTAATTATATAAATTTTTGTTGTTTTTTTATTGTACTTAAAAATAATTTTAATATAAAAATGATATATTTTATTTAAATATATTTAGCATGAAGTGTTTTACCAGTTAGCTGTTTAATTTCAGCTTTTCAATAAGCAAAATTGCATTATTTATTACAAAGTAAGTTTTTGACTTCCTTGCTGTTAGAGATCACATCTGTAAACTTACATTACAAATTACCTTTATGTTTCTGGGTGGATCTTGACCCTTTTAATACAGAGGACATGGAGACGTATGGAAATAATTTGGAAAAGCTGCTAATTGTGTCATAATATCTGTGATTCAACTGCAAAATATGATGCAATCCATACGGTATTCCCCGAATCCGTATTACTCACCAGGCAGCACATGTTACTGGAATTTGTTGTGGCCCAGCAAATTGTTACGAAAAAAGACCTTTCCAGTTATGTGATTTAATTCTAAGTAGTTCTTTGTGTGTTTACATTGAGTTCTCTCTGTTGGCTTTGGCTGTTTGGAGTGTTTGCGGTGCATGTGCAACGATCAGTGCACATTTCCAGCATTGTGTAACACCTCAGTCATCTCTGGCCCTCTGTATTCTGACTTGTGCTGGAGTTTTAGGGTGTTTATTGAACCCAGATTCACATAAGGACAAACCTTTCTGGATCAAAAACGGAAATGGTTTGTTTTGACACTGCAAATGACTGTAAGACAAACAGTAGCTGCTAAACTCAAATAGAGGCGTCACCAAAGTCAGCCAAGACATCAAGTAAAGCGCACATCTAACACTATGCCATTCAGGATGTTTATTAGGTGTCTGCTCTCGTGGCTCGTTCTCTTCTGTCTCTCTCGGAGGCGAGGACACTGGTGCTGGGCAGACGGACTTATTCGTTTGTGTGTGTGTGTTTGGGATATATGGGGGGGGGGTGGGGGGTGGGGGGGGAGGGGGGGGGGTGGGGTGGTGGGGGGGTTTGTTTTTGTTGTTGTTGGGGTAGTGTGGGGGCGACGTGCTGCTTCTGACTACCACCGGCTACGCTCTGGGCACACATGACGCGCGCTCACAATACCGCAGTCTGCAGGTCCTCTGAGCAGGGCCTGGTGAGGTCAGTCAGGGAGCGGGGTACTATAGACAGCATCATATATTCTATTTAGTGTCATAAGTGGGGAAGCTGATAGCAAGTAGAGTAGGAGCAATGAACGTGAGCACGAGATCAGGGGAATAAACCGTTGGGGAATGCAAGAGAGCGGAAAGGCCGCCTAAAATAAAACACGACATCACTTCACAGCCTACCAACCAGATAAGGGTAAGCCATTCAAGGTACAAGCGTGCACAGGCATAGGGGGCAGAGAAAAACAGATTCCAGGGTATAACAAGATGAGTATTGTAATTGAAAGAGATCCTGCCTTATGGGCAAGGTCA
Source organism: Sinocyclocheilus anophthalmus (assembly GCA_018155175.1). NCBI lineage: Eukaryota > Metazoa > Chordata > Actinopteri > Cypriniformes > Cyprinidae > Sinocyclocheilus > Sinocyclocheilus anophthalmus. The sequence goes on from JADLZN010007078.1 coordinate 75,863, forward strand.
TTGTCTTCTTGTTGACCACCATAGTGTATCGTTGTGTTTTGGATAGCAGCCTTATGATCAAGAAGAACGAATAAACCACAGTCGGATTACATTGTCATATGCTTAATAACATTGTCCATTACACTGAGGCGAAGAACCTCACTATTTAGCGTTCTCCTGTCTCAAAATAATATCTTTTTATTGTAGGAGGTCACGGGTGGTCGATCGTTTGTTTTGGTCCCTAGATTGATGTTTTCGGAGTATCCTACATATCGTTGTCTAAGTACTGTTGGCTTGTCGCACTCAAAGTGGTATGCCTTTGCATGTGTGTTTGTTTGGTAAGTGTGGGGTAGTGTGTGTATGTGTTGTTAACGGGTGGGGGTTAATGGTGTAAATTTGCAGAGCAGCATTCTGGCCTGGGGCAAATGTCTGGGATGGTTTGGGGGTACATAAAGGATCTCTTTGGATTGCTCAACGCCTAACTGACAAGGGGTGCACAAAGAGACTGCGAATACCAAAATATATATATCTATAACGAATTAAAAATATAGATAGGCTATTATATATAATATATATATATATATATATATATTATATAGCATGTATTAAGTTCATGTATCTGTCTAACTTTGCTGAAAATATATTGCTTTAAAAGTGTTTTTCCTAATTTACATGTGACCATCCCATTTAAGTGCCCTCTAGAGGGAGTGCTGTACTCGTCTGTAGACTCAATATGATTTTAGTAATGGCCCGTATTTAAAATTAATCACATTGACATTTTCTCATTCTGGTTGCATAGAAATCAGTTCATTATCTTACTACAAAGCTCCTCCACCCGTGTAATCATGGTGATTATCTTTCCCAGTGCTCAGACGAGTTAAAGCATGTCCTGAATTCAAAATATCAGTCTATCCGCATGATCTGCAAACGAGGACTGAATGACTCAAAGGGATATAGAACAACATGTTAAGAACAGGTTTAGGAGTAACAATATAGAGCGATTATAAATCCTGAGACAGAATGAAGTCCAACTGGTTATGAAGCCAAAATATAGTCATTGAACTCTTCGAACATTATGCTTCTCATAATGAAGTCAGCATTCAAAGTTAAGTCAGCAGTGTACAGTCAGCTGCTTTATTGCAGAATATACCTCAACAGGATGATCGGGAACAGGATATAAAATATTACAAAATAATTTCAACCCCAATCAATATTTTATGTCCTTATATCCTGTCAGTATTTTTTGTTATTTATAGATGTATTCCACCAAGAAAAAAAAATTGTCCAAAGCAATCAGCTTAAAAACAAAACGAACACTGCAATAATACTACAGTAATATACTTAGTCAATTTTTGATGAAAGCATAGGCTATATCTTTTTATTCTGATTGAAAAACATCAGGGACAAATATTGCTCAAATATTGGGTTCACCACTTGTACACCCCTGTTCTTTGGCCCTCAAAAGAAACTAGTTTAGTAGTTTAAGGGTCATGAAACTAGTTTAAAGGATCATGAACCCCCTGAGTATTATGGACAGGAACAAAGTCTGCTGAGTGTACACTCTTAAGAAACATGTATTT
>JADLZN010007079.1:0-25203 GCA_018155175.1 Sinocyclocheilus anophthalmus
GTTACCATGTATTTGCATTAGTTTATATCCAGCTGCTCACTTTAATGCATTTGTTAGCCAGCGAAGTTGCATATTTAAAGGTAGTGTCGTGAGAAAGCAAAATTATATGTTCATGCAGTCGACAAGAACATATAAACAAATCAGAAACAAATATGATTTTAGTTCTGTTTTTATCATCACTGTAATACATCTTTTGTTATTTTGATTAGACCGGGGATAGGCAATGTTGGTCCTGGAGTGCCACTGTCCTGCAGAGTTTAGCTCCAACCCTAATCAGACACACCTGAACAAGTTAATCAATGTCTTCATGATTACTAAGGCTATAGGCAGGTGAGATTTTTTTCAGGGTTTGAGCTAAACTCAGCAGGACATCGGAACTCCAGGACTGATGTTGGCTATCCCTGGATTAGACAATCAAGTGTTCTAAAAGTGAAGCAAATAAATTAGGAGAGTATTTACTTCTGTTCAATCATGGGGCTGAATGAGTGTGTTGCCTCTCGAGCCCCCTCTCAGAAAGACTGGGGATCGAGAAAGCCTTCTTAGGGGAAGATAGATCTGAGGACTGTCATTCTTTTTTAAAAAAGGCTTTGGGAAAGTGGTCCTGATACCAGAGGGCTCAGGTCTCTGAGGGCAAGCCCCTCCGGGGAGAAGTGGTCCACACTAGCTCGAAGTGTGCTAGCTTCTTTGTGGTGCCCTAAGGAAATCGGTCCACCTGGGTTTGTTGCAGCACTAGGAAACTCACCCGCAGTTGTTCTTTGCCCTTCATCCAATTTAGGACATTGGGCATACTACTCAGGATGCTACCATTCCTTTGGTGGACTTTTTTCAGCATGGAAACTTCTGACAAATTAGTCACCATGGGTCTTGCAGATTGTAGAAAGAGGACACAGAATTCAGTTTGGTTCTCATCCTCCTTGCTTCAATGGAGTTATGTCCATGGTGGTCAACCCGAGCAGGCTCAGGTGCTGGAGGAGGAAGTTCTGTCTATCTTGACCTATCTACTCGAGAGAGACTGTTTTTACAGGTACTTCATAGTTCCAAACAAAGATGGGGGTTACATACAATGTTAGATCTGTGCTATCAGAACTGTACTATAAGGATATACAGGTTAATACTGAAGCTTAATGTGAGTCAAATCAGGTTTTAGGACAGGTTTGTCACAATAGATCTAAAGGACGTGTATGTCCACATATCCATCCTTCCTCAGCACAGGAAGTTCCTCAGGTTTGCTAACAGTGATGAATCTTACCAGTATCAGGTTTTTCCTTTCGGCCTAGCCTTGTTACCTCACACTTTCACAAATGCTCCTTTATGACTCCAGGGCATCCGTGTATTCAATTATACTGACAAATGGATAATTCTAGCTCAGTCTGAGGAAATGTTTGATTGGCATCGAGATGTTGTCCTAGTCCCCATGAGGTGACGTGACATGTGGCCAAGTATGGTGACCCATACTCAGAATTAGTGCTCTGCATTTACCCATCCAAAGTGCACACACAGCAGTGAACACACACAAACCGTGAACACACACCCGGAGCAGTGGGCAGCCATTTATGCTGCGGCGCCCGGGGAGCAGTTGGGGGTTCGGTGCCTTGCTCAAGGGCACCTCAGTCGTGGTATTGAAGGTGGGAGAGAGCGCTGTACATTCACTCCCCCCACCTACAATCCCTGCCAGTACGAGACTCGAACCCACAACCTTTGGGTTATGAGTCTCTAACCATTAGGCCACGACTTCCCCACAAGGTGCTTGGGGTTAAGGCTGAACTGCGAGATTGTGCTTTCTTCACAACAGAGAACAATTTTTCTAGGGGTGATACGGTGATCCTGCTCATATTCAGTTGATTCTCTCAGCCATATGCAAGATCAGGCTAGGCCAAGCTTTCACTGTGAAACAATTCCAGAAACTGTTGGGCTCATGGCAGCTGCGTCCAGCGTGATTTATTTTGGCCTGTTGTACATGAGACCTTTACAGGGGTAGCTTAAGACCAAGGAATTATCCCCAAGGGGAAGCCCATTTCACATCATCCGAGTTATGAGCAGATGCCTTTGAATCCTAGTAATGTGGAAGAAGCCTTGGTTCTTGTCCCAGTGACCTGTACTGGGGGCATCTTGTTGTCGCAAGATGCTAACAACAGACGCTTCCCTCACAGGTTGGGGTGTGGTCCTAGCTGCCCACTCGACTTGGGGTCTTTCGAGAGGTCATTGACTTTCATGGCACACAAGTTTCCTGGAGATGATGGCTGTTTTTCTAGAGCTGAGGCACTTCTTCACAGACTTCCAAGGCTATCAATTCTTGTCGTTTCAGACAAAACATTGATCATCTCATATATAAACCACCAGGGTATGGTGGGCAAGGCAGAAGTGGACTTGTTCACATCTCAAGAGATGACCCACTGTCCAATTTGGTTCTCCCTCATGCATCCAGCTCAGTGCAGACATGGCCAAGGCTATGGTGCATTAAGGGTAAGGCCTGCTGTTGATTATGGTTTTAAATGGGTTGTTCTTGGCACCCTTCAAGCCTGTGGTATTAGTATCAGTTAAGTTCCTGATTATCTTCTTTATATTATTGCTTGGTATTACCTCTCTTAAGAGGGTGGGAGATATGCAGGACCTGTCTGTTGCCTCTTCATGCCTTGAATTTGCTCCCAGTGGGGTCAAAGCAATTCTTTACTCTAGACCAGTTTACATGCCTTAGAAGATAACATGTTATGTAGTTCTGCACACCTTTTGAGATGTTGCACCAAGATTGTTGTGATTCAGCACATGCTTCAGATGCAATCACACATCAGCTTGCCATTGCATCATTAAAATGATGCAGCGTCTCATTCTTTCTCAGGGATCCAAGATTACAGTGGTAACCCAGACGTTATGCACCCTCCCTTTATTGCTGAGAACTAAATTGGATTCTTACTATTATTAGCTCACTGGATATGCATTAGTTTGATTTCAAATCAGACCTATACATTTAGAATTTTAACATTCATAATGTTCACTTTTGTGCTCATAGAAATTTATTGTTTTAGATTAAAATAAGTGAAGCTTCGATCAGTGATCTTGATAATGTCACGGAATGCCAGGAGAAAACGAGGTAAGTTCCAAGTGCAGTTTATTGAAAATAATAACAGAACAAACACGTTGGAAAAGGTAATCCAAAACCTGACACCGAAAACACCAACTAAGAAGACAATACAATCCAGACGCAAGTGACAGACAGAGAAGGCATGATATATATATATAGCTGGGTTAATGATGAACAGGTGTTACCGATTAGACAGGATAGTGAGCAGGGGACTATGGGAAATGGAGTTTAACACAAAACAACGAAAAACAGAAGAGCGCACTCAAGTGACCAGTCCAGGTCACCACAACAAACACTGTGACATTACCCCCCCCCTCTACGGAGCGGATACCAGACGCTCCACCAGACACACAAAAGTTCAGGAGGGAGGTGGAATTGAGGCGGACCAGGGGGAGGGACGGCAGGCAAGGACCATACAATGGAAGGGGGCCAGGGGACAGAGATTGGCCAGGGCATGAGCACAGAACTGGCAGGGTGAAAGGCCAAGGCGGGACTGGCAGGATGGACCAGCAAGACCCCAACCACGTAGGACTCCCAGCAGATGGCCAGGACGGAGCCGAAGGAATGAGCCAGTGAGGCTGCTGCCACACCAGAACCCAGGCGGGCAACCGGGACAGAGCCAGAATCCTATCAGGCAACATTGGTGGAACCGAAATCCCTCTCAGCAACTCAGGAGTACCTGAAAACAAGAGCAGAGAGAATTTAGTCTCAGCGGACTCTGAGGGCTCCTGGACTGGAGCGGGCTCTGGAGTGGGCTCTGCGGGCTCCGGGACTGGACTGGACTGGACTGTGTGAGCTCCGGGACCGGACTGGACTCTGTGAGCTCCGGGACTGGACTGGACTCTGGGAGCTCCGGGACTGGACTGGACTCTGTGAGCTCCGGGACTGGACCGGACTCCGCGAGCTCCGGGACTGGACTGGACCGCTGTGAGCTCCGGGACTGGACTGGACTCTGTGAGCCCCGGGACTGGACTGGACTCTGTGAGCTCCCGGACTGTTACTCTTTCGTGAGTAGCGCCGCGGATCTGGATTGGCCCTCTGGCTGAGCTCCGGACTGGCTGGGGCTCGGCGAGCGCCGGGCCGGGACTATGGCTCGGCGCGAGCTCCGGACTGGACTGTTGGCTCTCGCGAGCTCCCGGGAGCTGGACTGGCTCGGCGAGCGCCGGGACTTGGACCTGGCTCGTGTGGCGAGTGCTTTCACCGGACTGGACTGGGCCTCGGCGAGCTCCGGGACCTGGACTGGGGCTCGAGTCGCAGCTTCCGTACTGGACTGGCCGGCGAGCTCTCGGGACTGGAGCGTGCTTCGGTGAACCTTCCCGCGCCTACCTTGTGGTGTGAATTGTCGGTCTTCTTATGAGACTCTTCGGACTGTCGGAGGCGGCTGAGGATGGGTGTTTTCCTGTCCTTTCGCTTCTCCCTCCGCCCGCTTAGTGGGAGTCTGATAGTGGACAGAGGTGGTGAGTCTCCTCTCTCTCGCTCGGGCCGGACTCGTGGTCGCTTATCTGGAATTAGACTCGGGCTCTGTGAGCTCCGGGTGCCCCTTGGCCCTGTGTAACACGTGCTCTGTGAGCTCGGGGTGCTCTCCGGGCCTGTGAGCGGGCTCTGTCTGCCCAATCTCCGGGGATTTTCTCGTGGAGCGGCCTCTGTGAGCTCCGGGACTGGAGCGTGCTCTGTGAACTCCGGGACTGGAGCGGACTCCGTGAAACCCGGAACTGGAGCGGGCTCCGTGAAACCCGGGACTGGAGCGGGCTCCGTGAACTCCGGGACTGGAGCGGGCTCAGTGAACTCCGGGACTGGAGCGGGCTCTGTACTCTGGGACTGGCCTGGCTCTGCTTGAACTCTCAGTGACCTGGACGCGGGGCCCCCCCCCCCCCGTCTGTGAACTCGGACTGAGCGTGCTCATGAGAAACCCCTCCGGGACTGGAGCGGGCTCTGGACTGGGCTCTGTGAAATCCGGGACTGGAGCGGGTTCTGTGAAATCCGGGACTGGAGCGGGCTGTGGAGTGTGCTTTCCTGTCCTCCTTCTCACCCTCCGCCGCTTAGGGGGAGTCTGAAGGACAGAAGTTGGTGAGCTCCGGGACTGGATTGGGCTCGGTGAGCTCCGGGGCTGGAGCGGGCTCGGTGAGCTCCGGGACTGGAGTGGGCTCTGGATTGGGCTCTGCGAGCTCCCTGACTGGAGCGGGTTCCTGCATCTCCCGGGGAACTGCAAGGGACTCAGACAGACATGAGATTACCAAGTTGCGGTAACCAAGATAATCAATAAGGCCACAAAAGTCAAGCATCTTAAGCCCATCCATCTCCCTAGTAGGCACGGGATTGTCTAAACCACAATTAAATACTTCTTTCAAGTCTGAGTCATGAAGTCCCATCCGTACCGCAAGGTTCCAAAAGGACTGAGCGAAACCTCCAATCTCCACCCCCCGTTGGCGAAGATCCGCCAACACCCGGAGCCGAGCCCTGCGCTCCTTCGAAGAAGGAGGAACAATCCGAACGTCCATGATCCACAAAAAGTAACAAAACAAACTGCTGGAACTAGTAATGGAGTCTGGATTCTGTCACGGAATGCCAGCAGGAAACAAGGTAAGTTCCATGTGCATTTTATTGAAAATAATAACAGGGCAAAACAGAACAAAACGTTGCAAAAGGTAATCCAAAAACCTGACACCGACAACACCAACCAAGAAGACAATACAATCAAGACGCAAATAACAGACAGAGAAGGCATGATATATATATAGCTGGGTTAATGATGAACAGGTGTTACCGATTAGACAGGATTAGTGAGCAGGGGACTATGGGAAATGGAGTTTAACACAAACAACAAAACAGAAGAGCACCCTCAAGTGACCAGTCCATGTCACCACAACAAACACTGTGACATTAATTTATTTTATCTCCTACAAATATTTTATATTCATTTAAAACATTAAACTCCTGCGACTTTCCGAACGGGTCCCAAAGTCACGTTAAAAATGATGTATACTTCATTTCATTAGCGTCCTTATATGGTATTCACCAGCCCATATATGGGTTCATTTGAAAGCTTGGAGTGTCTTCTTTACAAAGAATACCATTCCTTTTGGTTTTTATATTCATAAAGCAGTAAAATTAAGCTTAGAAATTTTTTTTAGAAAGATTTTCCGCCTAGCCATTGCAAACTTTTTTTGCGAAGAATGTGTATTTGATATATTTTTTACAATAAAGTCAAGTCATATACAAGAAAGCTCTCATTCTCAGGAATTTCACGATGTAGATTATTTTATTGTGTGACAATCATAGATAGAATTATCTTCAATTGAATTGCGATGGAAAAAAACGCAACTTTTTATTGTGTAACATTTCTACTCATAGCACTGCTTCAGTTAGCCGCAAACAACCACAAATATATATATAAACTCTATATTACCTTTTAGAATAGGATCTCTTCTTTCAAACAAGACCATTCACGTTTCTGCGTGCTTCCATCGGTGAGATATTCGCGTTCTGCCCTGGTAACGGAACCCAGCGCTTCTGCTTCTCACAGGCTCGTCATGGTCAATGCCCTCATGCCAGCGCTTTCAGCTCTTCTGATGTTATAGGGATCTGCGGCCAGTTCTGGGCTGCGATTGGTCAGATTACACATCACTCAGATCGGCCATGACAGACTTATTCTGTGAACTCTGACACCGCCGCGTCAGCACAGTGGGCAGAGAAAGGAGGGGTCGCCTTCCGCTCGGTCAGCCAGTGCACTGTGGAGAATGAAGTCCATGACGCGAGAATTGAAGGCTTTTGACCGCACGGAAAAAAAAAAGGAAAAAAGAGTTGTAGCGAATGCGTCTCGGATCCTTTCAGTCTATGATTATCATATTACAAGTTATATACTGTATGATGAAGAACGGTCAGCGGCGCCTTGGAGAGCCTTGGAGAGCAGTGGACGCGCGGCTGGGGAGACTTTGCTGCATCTCTCTGTGAGTTTGAGCGTGTTTCCTTTTGTTATGAAGCGTGTTAGCTATACTAGCACTCTGATACACTGTTTGCTGACAGAAAAGTACAGTACATTATGCATTTCAGTAAGTATACAGTAAATATACAGTAAATATAGATGGATTATTACAGTGCGCTGTAGATGAGCTAACATATGTTTGTTTGACGCTGTGACTGTAGCTCGCGGCTAGCGGCTAGCGGATTAGCCCAGCTCTGGACCACGGAGGCAAGCACAGCTGGATTCAGGATGAGAGACAGATGCTGTGATCAACTGATGCTGAGGTCAGAGATGCTGTGATCAACTGATCCCAATACAGCAGCATATAATGGAATGATATAAAAGCTGCGGATATGGGGTTATTTTCGGTTATTATAGACATATAAATATAAATTTAGACAGGGTCTGAGCATCCTGACAGAATTAACTGAGTGTAGAAATCACAATATGACAAGTTTGGTCCAATTTGCTTGTGCCATTTTGTATATTATTACTTAGAAAAACATAAAAATATAACATAATTCAATCGATAATCAGTTAAAGTGCTTATGGCACAGAGTAAAATAGGTTTGTGGGGTTAATGTGTTTTATAAAGCTTTTTTTTGCAAAGGAAACTCACCATGACACATTTCGATACAAAATTGGACATTTTCAATCGCTTCACAAATAATGCTCTAACTCCTGTTTAGAAGCTGTTATTTGAAAGATTCTTTTTTCTGGTACTTTTTGGCATGTAGTGGCATCAAACAAAGTAAATTGCAGAGAGCTGGGCCTAATATAACCTGAATTACAGAATTTAAAAAAATATATATTGAATTAAAACTCAAAAAGCGCCTATGTTTTTTTGTGTTTATTGTAATATTTGAAAAATATATAATGTTATTTATAAATAATTACACTCATATTTTGTAGTTCAAAGTGTTTTCTTTACAATGAAACCATTTTTTAAATTTCCTCCATTGTATGTGTGTAGGGTAAACATTTGAATTTGAGTATGAAAAATGTAGGCGAAAATTCCAAAAAACGCCCTGTGGGTAAATTAAACACTTATTCTATTTAGATACACATATAAACATATACTGCGATAAATCATTAAATAATTCTCAAACAGTCTTTCAAATGAACCCGTTTTATGAAACTAAACAGAAGGGGAATGTTAATTTCAGCATTAATATTCTTGTGGAGAATGTTGTGTGCAGTTACATCCTATTCAATTTTAACCAAGCCAGGAATTTTGATTTCAATCATTCTTCAACACTGCTACCATCACTGTTCCTCTGACTCACAAACGATGTAATCCGTGGCTCATGATGCAGTTGGATTCCCATTCATCCAGAAAACACACCCACCACACACACACACACACACTTTATGAGGACTCTCCATAGGCGTAAGGGTTTTTATACTGTACAAACCCTGTATTTTCTATCCCTTACCCTACCCCTACCCCTAAACCTACCCCTCACAGGACACTTTCTGCATTTTTAGATTTTCAAAAAACTCATTCTGAATGATTTATAATCCTTTTGAAATATGGGGACACTCAAATGTCCTCATAAATCACCTTCTCATAGTAATACCTATGTCATACCCATGTCATTATACAAAATTTGTGTCCTCATAAACCACATAAACATGCCACCGCACACGCTCACACATCATCACTACACTACACACAGACACACACACACACTACACACACATGCAACTCAAATGCATGTGTAGTGTTGCTTTGATTTTGTCTGCATGGCATGATTGTCATTCACCTAAAGATATTGAAATCAAAGAGTCTTGGAGTAGCAGTGATCAAAGCAACAATCATGTTTTATTTATATTCTCTCATGTGAAGTTTTGTAATAAAGTTTCCCAATGATGTTAAAAGTCAGGCTCATTAGTTCAGCCAAAATTTATAATTCTGTATTTATTTACTCACCCCAATATAATTCCAAGTCATTACAACCTTTCCTCTGTGGAATTTAAAAGGAACAATTTGAATATAGGGTCAATATATCTCTACTGGTGCAAGTGGTAAAAATTGTTTCTTGATCCTCCCTTCCTTCCTTCTTATAATGATCACTCAGAGTTCTACCTTTAGGGTCACATTATAATGGGAAGGGTTTGAGTCTCAGTCTTAAGTATAGTCCTAAGTATAGTGCACATGCAGCACAGGTATATTTTTGTCACATTGTTTTTCAGGTTTGAAACTCCAGTTAAACCTCTAAATCTACAATTTTCAAAACATTTAAGATGTACTGGCTGAATAATGACAGTTGATCTTTTGCATGAATTCACAACAACAGAGAACTGGAGTTTTCAAGTTTTCAAAATCAAAATCAAAGTATCATAAAAACATATCATAACAACAGCCCATATGACTCGTGCACTATATTCCAAGTCTTCTAAAACCGTATGTTAGGTTTGTGTCGTGAACAGACTTAAATTTTCACTCCAGCAGGCTGCTAACTGTTTCAACAAGAAGATTCTGTGTGGTTTAGAATGGGGTTTATGAACTACATTTACTGATTCAATGAAAAGATCCAACTCAACAACAGTTCTTCATCATTTAACTTAAATTCTTAAATTTCAGTCTGTGCTCACACAAAGCTATTATATGACTTCAGAAAACTTAGAATACAGTTGTATGGACTGATTTTATAATACTTTTTAACTTTTATAGTACGTTTTTTTCCATTTTGGAGCTTGAAAGCTTCATTTTTCACTCACTTTATACTGAAAGAACTGATTAGGGTTGTATTCAAAGATTCACTTTTTATGTTCTACAGAAGAAATTAAGTCATACAGATTTGAAACAATGCGAGGGAGAGTAAATAATGACAGTAAATGTGAAAGCTTCAAGAAATATGAATTTAAGTTGCATGTAATGGACTTACGAGTGACCTGAGGCTTAATTTACAGACATTTTTACATGCTACTTAGAATACTGTGCTTTAAGGAAGTGTGCTGTAGAGATTAAGTTCTACTTACTTGACTAATATTAAAACCTAGCACTGTAATATTGCCTCTGTGATCTGCAGGTAGAATACTCTTTTCTAAGGAAGCTGAAAGCTACAATTCTTCACACCAAAGGTGGAATTAGCACAGATGTTCTACAGGTTCTGTCACAGCAGTGGTCCCACCCCTCCAGTTCTTTCTTATTTCCTCCCTATAACACTGCAATTCTCTTTCTCTCACACCTTCTCTCTCTCTGACACACAAACTCAGCATCAGCGTGATCTTCTTCTCCATCCTATAGAAAATAACCTTGCAGCATTCCATTAAGAATACTGCGGTAAGGCCAGGGACATCCCAAAAAGAGAAGCATCCCATGGCATATCTGCTGCTCTCTTCATCCCTAAATGATTGATAAAAGCCACATCACTAAAAAAAAAGAGCAGGAAGTGATGCTGCTTCAAAGAAAGGGGGTCGATGCCCTGCCCTTCTGATGAATGGCCTATGTAGGCAATAACTACATTAAGCAAAATTAAACACCTCACAACTCCAGTTTTGGCACCACAGAATCATGTCAGAGTGCCTTTTTCTCATAACAATGATGATGGAGGGAGATACTGGAAAGAAAAGTTTTATATAATGAAAACATTATTTCTGTAATTTCCTGTAGCGCCTTGATCCATTTCAGTGACACCAAGAACATATCATGGAGGGAACGTGAGAATAAGAGATTGACATCCTTGTAGAGGGCTAAAATTCCTCTGCTGGAGAGACTACCTTCATAATTTGACCTGAACAGTAATGCTGTAATACTGCATGGTGTAACAGAACACTTATTGACAGATCTCATTGATCAAATGCTACATTTGGAACAGGGGAGACAATTATATATTTTTGTACAGCTTTGAATGGAGTGACTCAAAGACCTTCTATCAGGGACATAAACTTTTGTTGCTCTATTTTATATCATACCTACAAAGCGACATGCAATGGGCAATGTACAGTTATCACACAGGTATTAGAATGTAACATTTACAGGTACAAAACAATATAAGATGTAAAATACAGAAATATGTAGAAAGGCCAATTCACACCGCACCGACAACCGCCGCAAACGCCAACAGACTAGTCTGTCGGAGTTTGTTGGATCAGTGTGTTACCCCTGTCGGCGTTTGTTGGCGTTGGTCGGAGTTGGTTTTAACCCGACTGAACATGTTTAATCGGCGTTTGTTGGGTCGTGGAATGTCTGAGCAGTGTGATATGATTTTCCAACAAACTACAACTTTGACGTAATCCGACCTGGCCACGAACCGTTGCCATGACAATGAGGCAAGACTGCAAGAAGGTGCTGGGCGCGCTTAGGAAAATAACTTTAAAAATGGCAGGTTTCTGGACAAACCAGAAAGAGGAACAGTTTTTGGAGAGGCCAGAGCTTTATGCGGTGGGTGTGGCCGAGTATACCAACCGCAACGCGAGGGGGAATGCGATCAGATCGATCGCTACAGCGCTTGGGATTTCAGGTTGGTATATTATGATTCGCCTCAATAATTAAATACAACGGAAATGTATTTGACAATATATTATTATTATAATAAAACTGCCTTACAATATTACCATGGTTACACACTTGTGGGTCGCAATTGCGTTTCAATGGAGTGTCTTAGCAAGCAAATGGTTACAAAGTTGTTTGGGCTTGCACTAAAATGCTACAAAGTAACGTTAACTGTTTGAGGTTTTGTAGCTTGCTCAGTGTGAATTTAAATTGGCAACACACGGCCTTCCTTTGTCATCTTTAATATTCTGTTTATGTAGACAAGATGAGCCAGTTATTTAGATATAGTTATTTACTATTTATTCCGTGTCGCATGTGCACCCCGCTCAGTATCCTTCAAACCACAGTGTATTTGTAGTTTAGTTTTATTTGTAGTTAGTTTAAATAACTTCATCTAAATGGCATGACACTTTGTGATTTGTTCCTGCACTTTCTATACATAAGTGCACTAATACTGTATCATCTTCAATTATTTGTGTTTCACAGAAGCTGAGGTAAAGAAGAAAATGGACAATATGAGGACACAGTACAGCAGATATTTGAAATCCCCTCCCTCTGGTAGCGGAGGAAATCTCACTCCAAGGCAGGGATGGTTTTTGAGGAGACTTAAGTTTTTAGAGCTACACATGAAAAAACGACCCTCAACATCAAACCTTGATGTTCAAAATGTGAGTTTATTTAATACAATATGTTGATTTGGGTGTGGGTGCAGGGAAATATTTACAGCAATTCAGCCCATTGCCATGGACAGCTCACCTCTCAGAATTAAAGTACTTCTATCAACCTCTCTGTTTAAAAATGTAGTTTAATTTAAATTAACCATATAAAATGTGTAGCTCTCATATTTCACTGTTACCATCAGTTTAATATTAGTTTACATGTTATGTACATTATCTGGGTATGGATGTGGAAATGATTTACTATAGTCTATCCCATTGCCAAGGAACAGCTCCTGCCTCTGAGTTAAAGTATTCCATCAGCCTTTCCCTGTTTTGCTTGGCCTCGCTACTTGCATTTGTGGACCGTGGCAGCGCTGCCTGTTGCAGGGTAGGGTCTTGCCTCCAGGTTTCTTGCCCATCCTGATCATTTAGTCCACACAGATATGCATTGCCACATTCATCATGTAAATAATTGTGCAGGGCATATGATGCAAGAACAATAACCTCCACAACATTTGGATCAAGATTAATTGTGCTTAAAAAAAACCTAAATCTGTTCGCAAAGACGCCAAAGGTGTTTTCAACAATACGGCGGGCACGGGATAGCCGGTAGTTGAAGACTCTCTGTTCTCTGGAAAGCCCTCTCCTGGCAAAAGGCTTCATTAAGTATGATTTCAGAGGAAAAGCTTCATCTGCCACAACAAAAAATGGCATTGACATGTCTGTCCCTGGCAATGGAGTGGGTTGGGGAATGTTTGCAGTTCTCTGCTCTAGAGACTCTTGCAGTGTTGACCCTCTGAATACTCCACCATCCGACACCCTTCCATTACACCCTGCATCAACATAAAGAAATCTATAATTGCTGTCAACCAAAGCCATCATAACAATCGAATTAAAGTGTTTTTATATTGAAGACTGGCTCCGCAGTGGGGGGGGGGGGGGGGGGGGGGGGGTCTAATCCGTATGTGTTTCCCGTCCAAAGCCCCTAAGCAATTGGGAAATTTTGCTGTGGTTTGGAATCCTTCGGATACTTTTTTCCACTCATCTGCTGTTGTAGGGCACTGGAAAAGAGAATAATACATTTGTAAATAAATCATGAATTAATCATTTTTAAACAATATTTTACAGGACTCTACTACTTCACTTGAAGAGGGTGAAGGTGATGACAGACGTGATGATAAAGAGCAGGAGCAAGAAGAGGAAGAACAAGAAAGGGAAGAGGAGGAGGAAGAGGTCCAGCCTAAAGGGAAAAAAAGGCGTAGTAAAAGAAGATATTCATCTGATCCTGCACAAGCCCAAGACCTTGCCATTCTTGGGGCAATAAATGAAACCCTTAAAGTCCTGACAGAGAAGCACCAGAATCTGCAGCCACCCAAGAATGACAGCATATATGCCTTTTGTCAGTATATAGAGCATCAGTTAAGATCAAAAGAAGACCCACACCACCTACAATACATACAATTTCAAATACATCAAATATTATTGTCCCCTCGCCCTTCTTCAAGCCAGTATGCAGCTCCATATTTACATCCGTTGTAGTACCTAAATCACTTAATTGCATCTAAAGTCCAAATTTTTTATTATTATTACTATTATTATTATTAGGGCTGGTAAATGTTCAGGTCTCACTCCGTGTGTTTGTACTGTATGTTTGTTCGTTTGTATAGGCCTATAGTTATACCTGCATGTATTTCTAAGTTTACCTAGTTTCATGGTCTCCCAGATATTTTAAAGTACGAATTTAAATTAGTAATTGACACTAATAAAGAATCACTTTTTAAAGTATAGTTTTTATTCTTGTCTCTTTCCAAAAAAAGGGTATTTTGTTTTGTTCCCAAACCTATATAGAAAATGAAAAATAATCTTAATAGCAGAAAGGAATGTACCGTTTAATAACAGCTTGAGCAGTCTTTATAAGCAGATTGAGATGTTGTATACAACATGCATGTATGTACTACTGTGCATTAATCTCTGTGCATAGTTTACCCTGATAAAAATAAATTAACCATGGTTTAATTATAGTAAAAACATTTTATTTATTTGTTTGTTTATTTTTGGCGTATCGATTGCCATTTGTATTTTTATTTGCAGTAATACCCCGGTTAATTTGTGTAAGGGTAGCGCTGACCCTATTATTGAACTATGTAGTGCTAACAGCACTGGCTTTGTTCAGCACCACCTGACCAGACAGTTCCCATAACGATGCGCATACTTCAAACGAGAAGAACAGAGCGGATACCCACTTATTCTTTGCAATAAGGTAATTATAAATTGACATATTGATTAAACCAAAGTGGTGAGGATCGGAATGCATACCTTAAGGTGTCTTTCTTTGAGAACCTGATAGATGGCTCTACATGTCTCGGGTATAAGTTTGCATAAAGTTGAGCATCCGATGCGAAAAGCGTAATGCAGGCTACGAAATGATTCCCCTGTGAATAAAACAATAAATAAAAAGCTTTTAGAATTACAGTATTGAACATTTCAACCTAATTCTTGTATAATTATCAACACTGCTAATTATTTACACGGATCGAAGAGGAAACATTAGGTTATTATCTGTTGCCAAGAAGCGAAGAGTTATCATTAGGCGTTCACCAGGTGAAATGGCATCTCTGAAATTTGTGTAGCGTCTGCGTAGGATCATGCATGAGCGTTGGGTGTTTATGGCTTAAGAGACCCCTTTTAGCCTTTTGACATTTGCTTATAAATTACAGTTCTGGTCAGAGATTTTACTTTTTAATGGGGGTTTAAATTGCCAGATGGTTCTTCGCGTCAAGAAGATTAGAACCAGCCCCCACGAGCATCTCCCCCAATCTGATTTCAAACACATTCCCAAAGAGCTGTAAAATGAGACAACAACACACACACCACAAACTAACACACACACACACATAAAGACATTTCTTTATTTTAGACTATAATTAATCAGTTATAATTGTATCTGGTATATGCATGTGTTGTGTGTACGTTCCCCTATTAGATTAGCTGAGTTACCACTCGTTATTTGTATTAGTTAAAGCCATAAAACACTGATATTCAGGTGTATGTATGTATCTTTGGTTTAATCTATTCCAAATGGTTGTTTCTTGGTATCAATGTTACCTGTTTTTCATTCCTCGGACAATGACGTACAGTATGTGATTGTGAAACGCATCATATGATTTGTACGATATTTTGGGTTAAAACTACAGAAATTCCAGACCTGCCATAAAACATGCAAATGAGCCATAAACAAGAGACAAAGAAAGTTTCTCCTGCTCAAAATTCATGCCTCTTATTGGCCAGTCCACACAGAATAGGAATTCTCAAAAGCGATTAGCCCGGAAAAACTTTGCTCAGAAACTCTTTCTTCGTTTGAGACAACACCTTTCAAGACTCTCAAGATCTTCCTCTTGAGTTTTATTTTCCGGCAGTTTTTATTTTCAAGTAACGTTAGTCGCTGTGGACTTTTCCTTCTTCTTAGGAACCAGAAGTAAAAACTTCCAGCTGTCTCCTCACGAACTCATCAAAAGACCTCCGTTATCTACCGCATCCGGACTCTTCTTCAGCAATCGGAAACCAATGCAAGTAACCGCTTCAAATTATTTAGATGCGTGTTTAAGTTTCAGTCCCTTTTAAGGTGATTTTTGGATTCTCTGATGATTTTCAAAGGTTGTGGTTAAGTGATGTGAAATACTGCCATTCTTTTTCTATTCTCTCTCTTTTCCTTACTTTGTTTCATTCTGTATATATATGTGTTTTGCTTAGTTATATGTTAGATATAGTTTCATTTATTAAATCCCTTATATTCACAACGGATTGTCTCTGTTTGCTGCTCACAGTTCGAAGTCAATGAATGTGTTGAACCCTTGCTACATTTGCTAAATTAATGTGAGCACTTAACAAAGAAGGACAGTTTATTTGTTGCGTGGCCAGAAAAATAAACATTCCTTGAATTGATGAATGATTATATTGTCTGCTCGGTGGACGGACAGATCAAATAATTGTAATATTGATTCTGCTACAGTTAATTCGAAGATATAATCTAAATATTTATTATGAATCATAACCAGTTATAATTCGTCATAAATATTCCCCTTTTTAGAGCTAATAAATAATAAAAACATTACAGTTTTGGTGGAGATACGCGGGCAACATTCAAACTTGGTTTGTGAGCAAACAGTATCAATTTATTTGTGTGTTTTTTTTTTCTTCTTCCTATATTATGCGCGCTTAGAGTGAGACAAGTCGCAGCGCGAACTCACTCTTTTGGATTGGATGGTTAAAAGCCACCTCCAGTACTGTATTTTAACAGCCTCTATGTGTCTAACATTTAGTCACTGTAAAATATGAAAGTAAACTGCAGTTTATAATATTAAAATTGTTCTCTAAAGACGAAGAAATCTCTTTGCAGTACATTTTAATATTATCAAAATCGCTGGTTGGAACGAAGAAATCTTCCTGCATTGCGATAAAGATAGATTTGAGCGATGCTCCTCTTATCATCTTTTAAAGGCCTTATTTTGATAGTATCGCTAGATTGAAGTCATTGCGAAGTTCCAATTTCATTTAACTAGACGATCTAACTCCCTTAGGTTTAACCGTTAGAGTAGCTATCCAATGTGTTGCCTAATGCAGATTTGATCATAAGAACACTGCGAGCCAGTAGACTGATTGAAATGTAAATGGGAGCTTTTAAAACCTTGATCAAGTGAAATTTGCATAACAGCGAAGAAACCCTGTTGTTCATGATATTTATTTTGTGTACTGGCAGTGAAGAAATCCTGCCACACACACATTGTGCAGTTAAGTTGCACAGATGATAGAATCTGTTGGGATTGGACTCTGTGTTCTTGTGATAACTGCAGTAAAATTCCGTTAGAATGAGAATAGTCTCTAAACGCTATCAGTTTAAGCACTATTGGAGTTAAGGCACAGTACCTTAAACTAACGCTAGAGGGCAAGCTGTTTAAGTATCTTAACATTTCGTGAACTCTTTCTGCCTTCCTGTTTTCAGCGCACCCACTCCCCCTTGTGGGCATTCTCTGCTAGGTCGACTTGGTACTCTAATTTGTTTGATTTTAATTCCCATCTGCTTCATTGGCCATTCTAGGTACCTGCCGTTTCATTTTTAATTTTATTTATTCATTTATTTTTTATTTCTTGTTTTGTATTAGTTTTCATATCCAGTACTACTTTTGTTTTACTTTATCATCTTTTATGACTTTTATAATTTTGTTTATTTTGTTTTATTTTGTTCTTTTTATTTTATTTTATTTATTTATTTATTTTTTTTTTTAATTTTTTTATTTTTTTAATCAGGGTTCTCTCTCCCTTTTTCTCTCTCACTTTACCACTCACTTATTTAAATTTAGTTTAAACAGTGTTTGAATTCAAATTTAAAGTAAATTTCTGTATTCTAGCCATTTTTGTTCACCTACAGGTAACACTCCCTCTAGTGCTTAGTTGGTGAAGTGACAGTTGCCTCCACGGCGGGTCGCAGTGTGCCACGGGATCCAAACTGAATCACCTCAAACCATCACTTAGCCTAGCCATAGAATACTAACCCATCCAGCTATCAAAACCCCAAAATCAGGTTGCTCCTCAATCTTTAAGGTAATTAGCCGCTTCACAGGCTGCCACACTAGATGTTATGTCCCAGCAGCGCCTTCTATTCGGTAGGCCCTGTCATAACCCCTAACAGCAGTAAAAGGCTTAAACCTGCTCTCTCCTCTATCTCTCTCTCTGTGTTTTGATTTGTTGGTTTGTTTGTTTTTCATTTTGTTCTGTTTTGTTTGCCTAGAGACCGAACCTTTGAAAATCATCAGGGAAGGCTGAGTAATAGATTGACGACCCGAGCTGCCAAAGTCTTTAGACGATCACGCTGTCAACAATCTGAGTTAGATCCTTTCCGGTGCCCCCCCCCCAACAACAATTAGACACACCTCGCCATTTGCGACCGAGATAACAGGTGTCTGGTCTACACTCCACAAACTGTTTGTACTCCTCAAGCAGACCGTGCATAGAACATATAATTACTATAATTGCAGCCTGTTAACGCTGTAAAGACTTGCATTGGCCTTTTCGTGCTCTCCCTCTCTCTCTCTCTCTCCCTCTCTCTCTTCACCAGTGAGCCAGCATGTCTCAATCATCCAGCCCTGATGCCCACTGGGATCGACTAGAGTCCTGGCTGAGTGCCATAACTGGTACACTCCTGTCTGAAGCAGCCGGCGGCCTGCAGCACCTGAGCCGGGAACAGCTCGACGACAACCTGAGCGCCCTGATGTCACACGATCCGACACAGGACTACAGCCACAAGATCTCACCAAGATCATCGGGCCCCTCGCCCACAACCTCCTCGATCAGGCAAAGCTGGGAGAAACAAGCACCTCCCGCATGGAACAGGAAGCAGCAGCGCTGAAGCTCCAGGCTGAGGAGGCTCAGAGAAACCTGGTGCTTGCTCAAAGTCAACTGGACCAGCTAACGTCGGAGACTCAGCACCAGCACAGGACGGCGGATGAAAAGGACCCAGAGCTGCAGGAGGAAGTAGAGAGACTCCAGAAAGCCTTAACTGATCTCCGTGTAGACACAACACGCCGAGAGCAGTGGGAGAAGGACACCAGAGAGGAACTAAGTGAAAAACTTCAGCGAGCCGAGGCTCTCCTGATGAGAAAAGAGACTGAACTCAAAGAGAGAGATGCTAGGGCCAAGGCCGGCGAAGGCCACCTGCAAAGTTCCCGGGCTGAAGTCAGTGCCCTGGCCCAACAAAGAGACTATTTAAAAGACGAACTTGATACGGTTCACCGAGAGCTTAAATATGCATATAGACTGCAAAGTGACTCTGAAAGGGAAATGCACACCACAGAATTTCCCCTAACCAGCAGATTGATACCAGCTAGTCAAGGGTTTCCAGTTCGAAAGGGGGGTGAGAGCCCACTGCTCAAGACATCACCTGCCAGCATCCCTGAACCCCCAGCAGCAGAAAGGGGCTGGGAGCCTTTTCAAAGGCTGTCTTCCAGTCACGGCGTGTCACTTAAAGAATTGGATAAGCTGGCTAGAAACATTCCCACTTTCACTCCAAACCCTGCAGGGTGCCACGATGTGCACGCCTACTTAAAATACATTGATTTTCACTTGCAAACTGTTGCCAATGTTACCATACGAGACATACTCTATCTGCTCAGGATCACCTCCAGCCGTGAGGTGGGGAGCTTTCTAGACCGGCAGCCAGAAACAGTCAAAGTGGATTACCAGCAATTGCAGCAGGCTTTGATTAAGGAGTTATCTGACCCAGATTCAGAGCAAGGACTGATTACTGCCATGGACCTTAAACAGGGCAGACAGGAAACCACACAGGCTTACTACAACAGGCTCAGACAGGCCTACTTCGGAGCACGAAACGAGCCAGGAATGGAACAGGATTTCAACTTCAAAACTATGTTTCTCCGGAACCTGCACCCAACAGTGAGTCATCACTTGGGGGTTCTTGCTTGCCCACGGACTATGTCCACCCAATAGCTGTGAGATTTGGCCCATAAGGCCTATGCTAAACAAAGGACTGCTTCTGAAAAGACGGGGGAAAACCCCACAATCAATCCTGTCGCTAATCATAGTTCTGAACTTGCTCTAGAGGGCGCCGAGCCAAGCCACACTGACAAACCTGTCAACACAATGTCAAGGTCCTTCCCAACCAGCAGAGAGCAGCATGGCCATGGTGGTGCCCGTCCTAAGCACCAGTATGAGCGCCCCGAAAGATCCTGGGACAGGTCACAACCACCCCTCAACCGAAGGGGTGGAGCCACATGGGAAGCCAAGAGACGGCCCAAGGGGAACCGACACTCACAGACACAAGCACCGAGCTCGGACTGCCAGCAGCAGAACCCCTCTCAACAGGCCCTAGACAGGCCCAAATATAAACCATCCACAGAACAGAACCAGAAAGCTACATCTGAATCAGCAGAGATCATGAGACTTTTAAAGGAACTCCTCCAAGAAAAGCACCATAAGGGAAAGAAAAGGGATGAGTCAGACCAGCTATGACTAAGCATTAGCTCTGACCCCAACACCCACTCAGAGCCCCCTCAAAATGAACTGCCCAACCAGATCACTGCTAATCCACTGTTAACCACAGAACCAGATATCTCATCACCAAGTGGTGACATCACTCAACCACCTCAGCTGACTGTAAAAACCGCCAGAACCAGCCAACATCCCGCAACACACCTCCAGCCAGGACCGCAAAGTACCAGAAAGCGCGGTTTTGGTGGTCTGCCTCCCTGACGAGCCACACAAGACCAGCTCTGACTGCTTGCCAGTCATCACACAAGCCCCAGTGCCGAGACTCCTAGGGGACCTAATCGAAAGGGGGGTGGCCAAAAAACTCTACCTGGCCATCACATTAGAAAATGAGTTGAGGCTGGAGGCCCTATTGGACACTGGAGCTGACCTCACTTTAATGTCAAGCCAACTTTTTGACAGACTTCAAAGTGAAGCCAAGAGACAGAATCGAACTCTTTAAGTATCAGAAATGTGTGCTGAATGTGCAATCCTACAGCCAAAATGAGGTTCAACTTGAACAGGTAGCTCCAATTCACCTGACCATCGGCCCTATGAACTTTGTGCACCCTGTGTACATTTCTCCATTGGACACATATCCTCTCCTCATTGGCAAAGACGTGCTAGATCGCTTTTAACCATTGCTAGATTTTAAACAACTGAAAATCTGGGCTCAAGTGCGAGAACCTCTGCCTCCGCAGTCACCAAGTCAACCCCAGACAGACTGTCAGGTCACAAAGGTCACGGGAAATCTCGCTGCCAGCCGCAGGAACGTCTCGGCCCAAGACGAGGTTCCAGGTTGTTGCTCTGTACTTTCCAGTTAGCCAAAGTCTCTGACACATACGGACCCCACGTTAAGGGGGGCTTACAACTGAATGATGTCACAACAACAGACCCCATACTAGCACTGTGGGCAGACAATTCAGCCATCAGCCTCTCACAGTTCAATGCTCTCAAACAGCACACAACGAGCATTCCTTTTGCTAACAAGCGCACACGATTCCCCTTGAATCCCTGTCCATCAGCTATGGTGACTGCCAAGGGCACCTGTGCCTTGAACTTGAGGTGGAATGACAGGTGTCTAACCCATTACTTCCTGGTCCTTACAGACGCACCGCATGATGTCTACATCGGAGCGGACATTCTGATTCGCCTCAGGGCTCACGTGGACATGATCAATGAAGTGATATGGGCTCCAATGACCTCACAGTCACCCACAGTTCCTGTCAACCATGAGAACCTCCTGTCAGGCCAAACCATCCCTGAGGCCTGCACGCTAATCAATGAAAAAGAGACTGTAGTACCAGCTTACACCAAAGGGGTCGCTGTTCGACTCAACCTGCGAAGCGGCCAAACTCTCAGTCACACCCTAGGCTTCTTCCAACCTTCACCCGAATGTGGGGAACTGGACCTCATTTTGGAAGCCACACCCCTCGTTGAAGTAACATCTCGGGCAACCTACATCTTGTTCAATAACTGCATGGCAACGGATGTCAGAGTGCCTAAGGCGTACCGTCTGGGTTGGCTAGTGAGCTATGACTTTCATGACTTTGAACTAATTCTACCAATTATTGGACCCATCTCAGATCCAATGATTCCAGAAGAAAGCTCAGGCCACACAGTGTTAACAGCACCCTTCAAGATCATCACCATAACCTCAGTCATGCCAGTAGTCAAGGAGCAGGTGTGTAGAACTGAACTAACAGAAGACCAACACTTTGACGTGTACACGGTCTCTAACAACTCCACCTGCATAAATGACAGCTCGTCTGCACCTATGACCGCCCACAGCACAGAGGAATTAACGACAGCAGAGCCATACCCAGGTTTTGAGACACAAGTCCAGCAAATTCTGAAAGATGCTGATGCCATACAGGAGGATGCAGACCGCCACAAATTCCGTCAAGTCCTGTACAAATACAAGGAATCATTTGCCAAGGACTCTTTAGATTGTGGCCTCACTAACCTCCATGTTGTGCGTGTCCCAACGCACCCAAAAGCTCCACCCACTTTTGTCAAGCAATACAAGATCCCCCTTGAATCGTACGAACCCGTACAGGAGATCATCAACTCTATGCTTGAGAAGGGTGTCATTCGTCCGTGTAACAGCACCTACTCTGCCCCCATCTGGCCTGTCATCAAATCAAACGGCAAGTGGCGGCCGACCATCGACTATAGGAAACTGAATCAACAGGTGCCATTGTCGCGATGGCCGATGACCCAGCTGGAACAGGAGATACCAAGAATCAGAGGAGCCACAATCTTCTCCACTCTTGATGTGGCCTCAGGATTTTGGACTATACCAGTGCATCCAGATGACCAACACAAGCTGGCTTTCACCTTTGGCAATCGGCAGTACACCTTCACCAGGTGCCCATTCGGCTATGCCAACTCACCAGCCGAATTTAACATCTTCCTCAACAAAGCATGCCCGGATGCCAGGGTAAGAGGGAACTTAATCTATGTTGACGACCTTCTGATGAAACACACGACGGTGACCGATCACCTGAAAGAAATTGACCACGTCCTGCACCAACTGACCGCCGCTGGTGCCAAGATTGCCCTCCACAAAGGACAATGGTGCAAAACCAAGGTCAATTACGTGGGCATACTCATCGGACCACGAGGTATTGAGCCACAAACCAGCCGAATCCAGGCCATTCAGAACATTAAACCACCTGCCAATGTCTCGGAACTCCGAAGTTTTCTAGGCGTGTGCAACTATTCAAGGCAGTTCATTGAGAACTATTCGGACATTGCACGCCCTCTCACTGCCCTTCTGAAAAAGGACTGCCCCTTCGCCTGGACAGACGAACAGCAAAATGCCATGAATGAGCTGAAACAACATCTGTGCATTGCTCCATGTCTGGCTTACCCAGATCCACAGAAGGAGTTCTACTTGGACGCTGGATTCTCCAGCCACTGCCTCAGCGCTGGTATATACCAACGGCATGACCAGGACAAAAGAGTGGTCGCATATGCCAGCAAGACTCTTCTTCCCCCAGAGTGCAAATACTCAGATTGTGAGAAAGCCCTGCTCTGTACTGTATGGGCCATCCAGAGATTCTCCAACTACATCGGAGCACAGAAAGTGATCATAGAAACTTGTCACCAGCCTGTCACATTCCTCAACAGCCAGCGCATCCGCGACGGTGTGGTCACAAACGCACGCATAACAGGCTCATGGCCGCCGTCGCATATTGAAGCACGATATGCTCAAAATCACAAGTCGGCGCTGGGAAACGGCCTGGCAGCCTGCCAAAGCTGCTCCGATGACACACCGACTGAGAGCGTAGAAGCAGAAAGACCCCAACCACCGCCACCTACCTGCCACAGGTATTTTGACGAGAATGTCTGCCAAGGCATGCCCACAGCCTACGTCGATGGATGTTCCTACAACCACGAGGGCATCCTAAAGGCAGGTGCTGGTGTTCTCTGGCTAAACGATCGACCCTGCCCACCACAACACTTCAAGCTGGGTCCACAATCGTCACAATATGCTGAGATAGCAGCTATTCTCATAACCCTGCAGATAGCATCAACCCATAACATCAGAGAACTGCTCATCTGCACAGACTCCAACTATGCCAGACTTGGCTTCACATGCCATCTTCCAGGCTGGAAGCAAAATGGTTTCAAGACAGCAAACAACAAACCAGTTAAACACCAACACCTGTTCCAGGCATGCGACGACATCACATGTGAACATGATATGATCGTCTATTGGAAGAAAGTGAAAGGACACTCAAAGCAACCTGGTCCAGACAAGGACCTCAACGACCAAACGGATGCCCTAGCCAAAGCAGGTGCACTACATGGCGAGTTATGGTCTCCACCAACCCACCCTGACCGTGGCAGCCATACCCCAGCAAACCCCATAACTCAACCCACCACTATGCCCACCTCACAGCCGCTTACGCTGGCTCCTCAAATCTCCACTAATGACATTACCGACATGCAAGCTTCTGACTCCGCCATCAAAACCATCCTTCACCACCTCTCTGACCCCTCCAGCCACCCTATCACACCAGATGAACTTGCTGCTTCCCCAAGCCTCAAACGGCTATACCACGTAACACACATGCTGCGTGTGATAAACAACATCCTGTTTTATGCCCCTGATGACCTCACTGCACCAAGGCTTGTGGTGCCACACTGCCTAAGGGGGGTGATGCTGATGTATGCTCACGACGCACCATGTGCGGGACACCACGGCACAAGAGCCACTTATGAGACACTCAAACAAGTGGCATACTGGCCCGGCATGCAGCAAGATGTGGCAGAGTACGTGAAAGGATGCCTTGTCTGCTGCCAATTCCAACCGGCTAACCCAAACCACAGAGCCCCACTGCAGCGCAGAGGAGTAACGTTTCCTTGGTCAGACCTTCAAATTGACTGGGTCGGACCCTTACCCGGGTCAACAAGAGGCAACAAGTATTTCCTCACAGTCGTGTGCCAATTCACAAAGTGGGTAGAATGCCTCCCAGCACCCAATGACTCAAACTACAGTTTGAGTATGTGATTGCTCAAACTACAGCATACCTCCTGTTGAATCACATTTTCTCCAGGTTCGGGCTGCTGCTGAGAGTCAACTCAGACAGAGGCACTCATTTCACAGCTGAGATCATGCAGCATATTTGGAAACTCCTGGGAGTACAAGCACAACTGCACATCAGTCACCATCCAATCTCTTCGGGCCAAGTGGAACGGACGAATCAGACTGTGGTCAGTATGCTAAGAAAATATGTGTCTGCTAATCAAAAGGACTGGGATGTGAAACTGCCCTGGTGCTCATGGCTATCAGAGCATCTCCACAAGAATCAACAGGTGTGCCTTCTTTTAAACTAATGACAGGCCGGCAAATGTCATTGCCCTTGCACCTGCTGTACCAGTCAGGAGACTCCAACCTCGTCACCGCCTACACCTCTCATCAATACCTTGATGAACTACACCTGCATTTGAGAAC